>CM076577.1:184852669-184915401 GCA_034641835.2 Pinus albicaulis
CTATGGTTTCGACCAAAGGTACAAACCTCCCACCCATCATAGTTATCTCTAAGGATCTCTTCAATGAAGTCTTGCCTACAGACGAAGCTATTCGAGAGATCATATCTCTAGAACAACGACCTTGAGGAGAGTTTCACCATCGCACTTCGATGATAGACTCGGACGTGATAAAAACTAAAATCCCATCCGTTGACCCACCTGAGATGGTTCCCTCCGCTTACATGATTGTTCAAACTATCGATTCAGAAGGGAACATGGGTAATATTTCTAATACAATACTCATTGATATCTCAGTCAAAACGGTTATCGTGGAAAATATTCAGATTGGAGCCGATTTCAATCCTGAGGAAATTGCATGCTTCACATCCCTTTTCAAGGAATTCCGCGATGTGTTTGCTTGGTCTTATGATGAAATTTCCGGCATAGATCCATCTATAGTCGAGCATGAAATCAAAATTTATGACAATGCCAAACCAATTCGGCAGCGACTCAGACCTGTCCATCCGTGCAAAGCATCCGCCATCAAAATTGAGGTAGAAAAACTTTTAAACGTTGGTTTCATCTATCTCGTTCCTTTGACGGAATGGGTTTCCAATCCGGTTCCTGTCGATAAAAAACAAGGCACCATTCGAGTTTGTGTTGACTATCGCGATCTGAACGCCGCTTGTCCCAAAGACAATTATCCTACACCGTTCATAGATCAGATTCTCGACGATTTTGCTGGATGCGAATCTTTTTCCTTCATGGATGGATTCTCGAGCTATAACCAGATTGCAATTAAAAAAGACGACCAGCATAAAATTTCCTTCATCTGTTCTTAAGGCACATTCGCGTATTGTAAACTACCATTCGGTCTGAAGAATGCTGGAGAAAATTTTTAGCGGGCTATGGACTACGCTTTTCACGACATTCAACATATTGTACAGGCTTACTTGGATGACCTTCTGGCCCATTCCAAGAAACGACCTGATCACCTCGCTCATCTGAAAGAAATTTTTGCTAGGTGTAGATTCTACAATATACGTCTGAATCCTCATAAGTGTGTATTTATGGTCGAGTCCAGACGTCTGTTAGGTTTCATTGTCTCCAAGCACGGGATTAGGGTTGATCCCGATAAGGTTAAGGCGATTGTTGAATTGTCGGCACCACAATCCATCCTTCAACTCCAACGTTTGCAAGGGAAGGAAAACTTTTTACATCAATTCATCGTTAACTATGCCGAGATGACGAAAGGATTTATGCGATTATTGAAGAAAGAAACACTATACTTGTGGGATGACCAAGCTCAACGGTCATTTGACACTTTAAAACATGCACTTGTTTCAGCCCCACTCCTTAGTGCCCCCGACTACTCACGCGACTTTCTCCTCTACCTGGCAGCCTCACCATCCTCACTTGGAATGGTTCTGGTTCAAGTTCAGAATGACGACAGTGAACATGTGATATACTATTTGTCCAAACGTCTAATTGGACCTGAACTACGTTATTCACATGTGGAGAAACTCTCTCTGGCAGCAGTTTTCACTGTCACCCGACTCCGACACTATATATTGTTGCGACAGACTATGGTTATTGCTTTGGAAAACCCCATGCGACACATCCTGTCTCGAAAAATTATTGGAGGAAAATATTCCAAATGGATCATAATCCTCCAACAATTTGATTTGGTTTTCACAGCTTCCAAAGCAAAGAAATCCCTAGTCTTCGTCGAATTATTATCGGACCTTCCCATAATCGACCCAGGAGAAGTAGCTCATGATCCATTTCCTGATGAATCTGCATACTTGGTCGATTCTTCAGACCCATGGTATGGAGACATTTTGGTCTACCTACAAACCCAACGCTTCCGCCCAACTCTCACATCCGACGACCGTCGTCGTATTCGCCACCAGGAAAAGCACTACCTCGTGCTCAACGATACACTATATCGTCGTGGTGTTGATATTATTCTCCGACGTTGTCTCACTTTTGATGAAGCAGAACACGTTTTGAATGACTGCCACGCAGGGGCATGCGGTGATCATCTTTCGGGCATAGCTACTGCCCAAAAAATCTTGCGCGCAGGTTACTATTGGCCCACTTTGTTTAAAAATTGCATTGCAGCGGTCCAGAAGTGCCATCCATGTCAAATTTTCACAAAGAAAATGCGCACTCATCCTGCCCCCCTTCATCTGGTTATCTCCATTGGTCCTTTCGCTAAATGGGGAATTGACTTCGTCACCTGCAATCCCACTTCGGAAAATGGACACAACTACATCGTGGTTGTGGTCGACTATTTTATGAAATGGGCGGAAGCCATTCCCACTTTTAAGGCTGATGGCGAAACCGCTGCTCTCTTCCTGTTCAATCAAGTAATCTGTCGGTTTGGCGTACCCCTATCTATTGTCACAGATCATGGATCCCACTTTCAGAATCACATGGTGATTGAATTAGCATCCATGCTAGGTTTTCGTCAAGATCAATCTTCGTCTTATTATCCTCAAGCTAATGGCCAAGTCGAAGCTGTAAATGGCATCCTCAAAACCATGATTCGTCGATTGGTCGGAAATCATAAAACCACATGGTATCGGAAGTTGTATTCCGCGTTATGGGCATACCGAACGTCAGTCAAAACTGCCACAGGCTTCACGCCATTCCAACTTGCATTCGGCCTGGAGGCAATACCTCTAATCGAGTGCCAAATTCCATCACTCAAACTCGCCGTTGAACTCCTGCCTGGCACCACCGCCACAGAAGAGCGCTTGCTCTCACTCGATCATTTGGACAAAACTCGTCGAGATGCTACACTAGCACTCGAAGCTCACCAACGCCGAGTCAAAGCTCAATATGAAAAATCTGTCAAGCCTCGTTCTTTCCAAGAGGGTGATATTGTTCTACTCTATGATCAGAAACATGACCTCTTGGGGGCAGGAACACTCCAACCATTATGGCTTGGTCCTTACATCATCACTAAAGTCCTCTCAAAAGGGGTTTATGAACTTCAGGACTGTAATGGAATTCCACTCGCGGAGCCCCGCAACGGGCTCTATCTAAAGAAGTATTTTTCCTAGTTTTCGCACTAGGCATATGCTTTGTAATTTTATGTATATAAGTTTTTCCTATTGTTTTGATGTTTCTGGATATTTTTTGGTTTTTGAAGTGTTTTTTCTCATGTATAATATTTTTCTTTCACACAGATGTCGCCACCCTCCTTATCATACGTCGGATATGTGGACGGTGCTAGTCGTCACACTAGACGCATTGCTTCAGCTGCTTGGGTTCTCTGCACTCTTAAGTCGAACCTTCTTGGTTCTGGGGGAATCTTCCTGGGTAGCGCCACCAATAATGTTGCCGAGTACATGTCAGTGATCCAACTCCTCACGGAAGCGGCATCTCGTGACATCTCCAATTTAGTGGTCAGGTTAGATTCCCAACTCATCATTATGCAGTTAAACAATCATTATCGTGTCCTTCATCCAGTCTTGTTACGTTATTTTTTAAGGGTGCGACTTTTAGAACATCAATTTCAAACAATCACATTTGAGCACGTTCCTAGAGAATTTAATGCATTAGTCGATTCTTTGGAAAACTATGTGTTAGATTGGCATTTGTCACATTTGCTATAAAAGATTTACTCGTGAGTACATATATTTTTATCACATTGAAAATACATAAAAAATTAAAAAACACAAAATCACCAAAAAGTATGTATATATATATATGTCATGTCCAGTACAATTGTTACATCAAAAAATCTTCCAAAACTTGGGTGTTTTACAAAAATTTGGCTATACTAAGCCACGCTCTGACACTAATACATCTGCTCTGCCAGCTAGGCCTGATGCTCATGGTAACATACAACTGCTCTAGCTATCCTCCTCAGAGGCACCAGGTATCTCTCCGGCACACCTACAGTATGCTGCTGTAAACGAACTAGAACCTCCTACATAGGAAGGGGTGGTATGCCCATACTCAAACCCTCCAGGTTTCTGGAGAGTTCATGTAACACCTGGGCATCATCATCCTCGGCGGCTTCCGCATCCTCTGTTGGTGCGCCAGCCCCGGGTAGCTGCAGTCCTCATCGTGCATAGCGAGGGGCCCCAACTGGTCGAACAGGTGCCACATCTATGTCAAGCAAACAAACGCTTCATGTCAAAACATAATTTTCACCCTATTTCAACAAAAAATCGCATAAAAATTCAAAAGACAAAAAACAAAGTACTTCCTTAAAATACATTGATCATTTCCTTCTTACCATCGAATCCCCACTGGGTTCCAGGGGGCAGTGCTAACTCCGGATCGCCTGTGAAGTTCATAACTGCATAGGGATAATCCTCAATCATAATAATCTAGGAGTTCAGCCAATCAAAAAATCCATCATCAAAACAGTGGCGGACGGGACTCTCTCCAGTCCGCAGAAGCAAGGCTGCCCATCGAGCCTGCCTCGGCTCACGTGGGCCCAATGGCACTGTAACGATCCTAAGCCTCATCAATGGTACCCGCTCCAGTAAGAAAGAGACAATCAGTGTACCGTACCCAAACTCTCTCTGGGTACGGGTCTTACATGCGGTAAGCTCTGCTCGGACTTGACGGACAACTCCGTCACACCAGTCAAAAACCTAAGGTTGCATACAGTCCAAGGCTAGGAGCATCTGGGCCTTGGTGGCCACATGCTGACTCTTCGCACCTGTCAAGCGAACAATCATCCATAATATAGACCGCAGTGGTCTCAAAGTCACCCGTGCAATCGGTACCCGGTTGCTCACAGCTTGAGTGTCAGGTATGCAATGCTCAAGAATCAGATCAGAGTGGAACGTGGGTCAACTCTGGACCTCGTCAAGTTGGGCCTCGGTCCACGACATGATAGGCTGGTCAAAAAGTACACATCATACTTCTCGATTGAGAGCTCATTGCCCCCAATCTGAAAGACATGGTGCCGCTCGTCCCATTGCTGGATTAGCCACCTCAGGAGGTCCTCTTGACCCCTCATCAGTTCTAAGCGAGCATATTTTAGCAATCTGCATCTGTGGAGAGCCATCAAGCTTGCAGCATCCGTCATCATCTCTTGTTCTTCCCGTTCATGTTCTCTTTCTCGCTAGATACTCATGACTAACAGTTGAATACCTGCAAAAGCGACATTTTCAACCGATTAAAAATTGACTAGACCACTTCAAAACGATGGGAAACGAGTTGCTAAAAAACGTGGTGTGCCTAATGCTGGCCTTAGTGTAAAACAGAGTGTGCTAACGCGACATCCCTTCACAGGATATGCACTTAACGCGTCTCTAACACTACTGGCCCGCGTTAGGCGCAAACATTTTTTAGGGCCTCACAAATTTTCTATTTTGAACCAGCAAAACTTAACAAAAAGACAATTAAATGATAGCAGGAGGTTCTGGCTCTTACCTGGATCTCGCGGGAAGGAAAAACGTTGCCTGGATTGACCGCAATCGTTAGCTGAATATTTCACCCCTTTTCACCCCAGAGCTCCTTCACAGCACTCAAAACAGTGAAAATGAAGGTCTTCCGACCTTCTTATAGCCAATTATGGGGCATGACTCTCTTAAGCTAGTCGGCAAAAGTCGTGAATTCTTGCTGCACATGTGTTGCAACTATTGAGATTTGTTACTGATGTTCTGATGAGTGATCAAGATTCATATGTAGACATACTCATGTTTACACGAGCATTCTTTTTACGATATTTTTCTTGCTCGTTAATCCGAAAAACCTTGAGTTCCCTTCTTCGGACTCGTTAAACTTATACGAAGTTGATATCGAGCGTTCTTTTTATGGTCTTTTTCTTGCTCGTTAATCCGAAAAACCTAGAGTCCTCTTCTTCAGACTCATTAAAACTGATATGAAGAAGCACTGAGCTTTCTTTTTAGGGACCTTTTTCTCGCTCATAAAACTGAAAAAACCCCGAGTTGACTTTGTCAGGCTCGCTAAACTACCATGACAGAGAGTAAGGAGCCATTCTTTTCCTCTTTTTTCAAAGCTCTTTAAACTGAAAAAGTAACCGATTTTTCTCTGCATGACTCGTTAAAATTTCACGGAGGTAACCGAGTTTTCTCCGCGTGACTCATTAAAATTACACGAAGGGCACCAAGTTTTTCTTTGTTGGACTCGTTAAAATTTCACAAAGAGTAATGAGTTTCTCCGTCTCCTTGTACTCGTAAACAAAATGAGGTAGACGTCCATCAAACATAGATTTCTCACTTTTTCGGCTTCGATGGACTAACTCACAGAAAATGAATTGTTTCGGGCTTACTATTCTCCCTTTGTCGTGCCCGGTTATCAAGACATGACAAAGGTACTGCAATGGAGTTGTCTTTTATGATATTTTTCAGACTCTCTAAACATGAAAAATTCACCGATTTTACTCGTCTGGACTCGTTAAACCTAATCAGACGAGGCACAGAGTTGTATTTTATGATATTTTTCAAACTCTCTAAACATGAAAAATTCGCTGAGTTTACTCGTCTAGACTTGTTAAACTTAATCAGACAGGGAAAAATTTGGAAAAAATGGATACTACCTCTGTTACATTTCAGAAAGGTCGATTTGGCAGCAAAAATCTTGAACATGGCACTTCCCAGAAAACTCTTTCGTAGTTAGCCGAACCCTACCAACTATGAGTATTAGCCTTCATCTCCCAGTGTCCCTACACCGGTAAAATCCTAACACGCTCTTTGGTGTTCATTAAGTCTCAGCTGCCTAGTACCCTGTTACAGTGCCTTCTATTGTTCAAGCAAATCTTGCTATCTACCGCTCCTCTTATCAACCAAACCGCTCATTATGCCAGAAATAATTTTTCGTCCGACGTCCCCATTTACTCTTCATTATCATAAACAAAATCAGTTGGTTTATGTTTTGTGTTGACTGATGTAGGACGCCTCAGTGCCTACCTTTCAACAAATCTCTTCCTATTGACTTCAACATCTTATCTAGGAATTTGATCCAGAAACCCATCAGTACTCGGATACTTGCAGACATCAATGGCAGGTAGTCTTGTGTTTGATCAGGAGTTGTCATCATTGGCTCCTGGTCGAATGATTCTATGAGTGTTCAACTTCAACTCATTTTATTCACACTCGCTAGATTGTACTGTGCATCTTAGGGACCATCATCATTATCGTTGGCCACCTTCGCATCTGTTAATAGTTTCCATCATCGACTAGTAATTAGACGATTTCTCACATGTTCAACGACAACTCCTTCATTCACATGTTGATAAATACGCAGTTTAAGTGAATCGGTGGCCAAGACCTTGGGGCAAAGGTTACATCATTAAAGTTGTGTTCCCTTGCCCAAGTTGCGATATTGTTTATGGAGAAAGCTTATTCAGCCTGATCCTGTTATGACAGACACTTCCACATTGTTCTTGTCGGTGGACAGATTCTTCATATCTCTATTCTAGAGAAATCATGTTGTTTAAGCTAACTGAGCATGGGAATGCCTGACTCAAGACAGATACTATATTTTCTGACATATGTTGTTGTTTCAAGTTTTCCTCAGTCTTTCAATCTCTTTATCTCTACTACACACATTGTAAAGTATTTCGGCCATCGTCTTCGTCTCTGACCTCACACTTTAGGGGGCATCTGTTACAGGTCAAAATACCTCCTCATCAGCTCAGAGGAAAAGATAAATTTGGAAGGAATACAAAGACCTAAACTAAACCTATTTCTGCCAAGGTAACGCCTCACTATAACAACACAAGAGTGTTATAATGCAACTGATTGGTGAATGGGCCACGTTAGTGGCTAGGGCAACGCTCTGTTTACACTAGAGGGCAGCATTACACGTGTTTTAAGTTTGAAATGGGAAAAACCCGTGGAGAATTATTTGAATCTCCAGCTTTTTCTCACAAGAGAGTCGGTACAAAAAGGACAGTTGGGATAGCCTGCCTAGCCTCAGCAGTCAGTTCAACCTATTCAACTAGCCCAACAGCCAGTTCAACATGTTCAACCATCTCAGCAACCCATTCAACCTGCTCAGCAGGGTCCACCTGCTCAACCTCAAGGTGCTACTTACCTCAAGGTCAATATCAAGCGATATATAGTGCGCCCCAAGGTTTTACTTATTACCCTCAAAATCAATCCCATATGGTGTATCATCCCAATGCTTACATTCCGCAACAAAACCCATATGTTGCTCAGAAAGGACCTCAATGGTATGCTCAGAATCAGTATCCCGGTCCTCAACCCCAGTATGGGAAGAACTATCGGGCTTATAAACCCTATGGTCATAATCCTCCGGGAAAAAATATATGGGGGCATAACTTCTCCCAGACAGGGTCGAATGCTAACACGGGTCCTTATCAAAGGCCTCTAATGCCATTTAATCCTCAATTAACATTTCTTGCTACGTTGGAACTGCCAAATGTGTCAAAGTTAATGAACGATCTGATTCTTCATAACCCATATTGGCCTCCAGTTCCAACTAAGATTCCTGGTGATTGTCCTAAGTTTGAGGGCAAGTTCGGAGAAGACCCCCAAGCACATGTTATGACATACCACTTGTGGTGTTCCTCTAACTCTTGGGTTGATGATTCCATTTGACTCCATCTTTTCCAACGGACTCTTACTGGTGTCGCTGCAAAGTGGTACATTGAATTATCCCATGGAATTTTTCAAGATTTCAACTCTTTAGCCATGGCATTTCTTACCCATTTTCAGTTACCGTTTCACTATGAGATCGAGACGCACCTCCTCACATCCTTGAAACAGGACCGAGCTACTCATATCTCAGATCATATTCATGAATGGAGGCATCGTCGTCACTTGATCAATTTTGACATTCCTGGTCAACTTCTAACTAATTGGTTCACTACCTCATTTGCCAATAAAATCGCTAAAGACATAGCTATGGGGGCATGTGTAACTGAAGAACAGGCCATCGCTCATGCCCAGTACCTCGATCTTGTGTACTCTCAGTCTGAAATGTTGTATGATATCTTGCCTGATGCCCCTCAACCTAGAACTTCCAAAGCACCAACGACACCATCCGTCGACGGTATCATCGGTTCCGTGTCTCAGACTTCTCGTAAGTCTTCTCCTTCAAATCCTGGGAAGAAAAATTCTAATCCTTCCCATGATACTACTTCTCAGTCTACCCTGAATTCTGGTAAAACCAAGGAAGTCAATGCCATTCAGGCCAATCTAGCAGATAAGACTTTCAAGGGAAAAAAGAAGGGTAAAGGTAAGGCCAAAGCCGATACCCCAAAACTAGATTCGTCTAAACCTCGTGCTGATGATGGTTCACAGCATAAGCTGAAGTACCCCTGTTTGATTTGTGACGAGGAGCACTACACCAAGGACTATCCTCGACGAGCCGAAGTAAGCAGACTACTCAAAGGCACCCAAGGAACTACGACTATTATCAAGGAACCTTTTCCATCACAGCAAACCCATATGGTATAGCAACCTTAGCCCTCTGCCCCATTTGGCTCTCAAGTTTTCATGATGAACAGTTCTGCATCCATTTCTATCGCTACTCAGTCGAAAGATTATACCAGATCACGTCAGGCAGCGAGGAAAGAGATCGCTGATGGTCCTCCTCCTCCACCAACTTCTAGCCCTCTTCATATTGAAAGGCCCAGTACTAAGTCCATTGTACGGCCACCTTCCAAAGGTGTACTCAGTAAGTCTTCTTACAATCCCAATGACCGTGCTACCCAACATTACAGTATTGCTGAGGATTTGGCTCAAGCGCCATCTCAACAGAAGGCTTTGTTATCTGCGATCGGCGGGGTTGATCTTGTCGATACTAGCCTTCTCGCTTTTGACTTGGAGAATTTCGTCGAACAACTCCCGCACCAAATTGCGCTTATCATACAAGGTTGTATTAATGGTCTGAATATCCATCAGACGGTTGTGGACGAGGGTGCATCTATGTGTGTCATTTCATCTACTTTCTAGAAATACATTGGTTCTCTAGCTCTGAATTCATCACCAAATGCCCTTGAAGCATTTGATGGAAGAGAATCAAAACCTCTTGGTGTTCTCGCTAGTTTACCAACTACATTACAATGGAAGACAGTGAATGTCGAGGTTGAAGTAGTTGATGCCAAGCTCAATTACAATATTCTCCTCAGTTGCAGTTGGACTCAGGCCATGATGTGCATTCTGTCCACTCTCTTTTGCATTTTGAAATTCTCGCATGAAGGAAAGATTGTTACTGTTGATAAATTGGCATTCTTCACTTCTTATTCTGAGAACAACGTTCCGTATGTGAATCAGATTCCTACTCCCTACGAGAGCGTAGGGTCAGGTCTCTTCAAAGATCTGCCCTCATGGGTATTTTTCCTCTTCTTCCACCCCATACTGTTAAGATTAATTTGATCTCTCAGTCTGACAACCCATGGATCATCCCTTCACTTGAACAAATCGATTATTTTAGAGATTCGATTCCGTTAAGTTCGATCGAGATAGACTATTGTGAACTTATTTTGGCTTCGGAACCTCTGCCTTCTGACCATGCTCCTTTGAGCATGTCTCTTGACACTTTTCTCAATCCCCTTGGCTTGGTGATTCAGATTCACCTGATCCCTTGAAAGAGATATTCCCCTCTGATGAAGCCATTTGTAGTGCCCCACACTAGATTTCTGACCTTGATATGACATTAACAATGATTTAGCCTTAAGGCTCACACATTATTATTTGAGGACCTCAGGTGGAGGAAACAAACACTTCACTCTACTATTAGTGGATGTGTTTTTTCTTAGTCGGTGTTAGGATGATGGTAGCTTTGATGGATATGTATTTTTCTATTGATGTTATGATGATGATAGTTGTGATGGATGTGTTCCTTATGTTGTCTACATACATTACTTTTGGTTCACGATAAACAATGATGTGGATGACTATGTCATGTTGATGATTTTGTTATGATAATGACTAACACTAGGAAACTTGGTTACTGATGATTATTGATTATTACAGGAAACCACCAGAGGCACTCGCATATGATGAGTTGACAACATCTGGTTTGATAGAAATAAATATTTTGTATTTGAACTTCTAAGTTCCGTTTGAAACTTGTTATGTATATACATATACTCTGATGATATGTCATTGGTTGCAGGAACATGTTAGTTGCTTGGCTGAATGACTCACATATGGGTGATGGGGTTGTACAATTGGATGGAACTTCATGGGAGGGGTGGGACAGTGTCCCTGATCTCACCTACTAGCACTCCCGCCATGACTTAGGCTGGAAAGGTCGAAACACCTTCACCTTGAAGATCATGATGCTGTGGGGGCAGGTCCCAAATTGGGTTCGCTCACGAGGATTTTCTGGGGGGGCGCGCATCAAGGCGGATTCCTTGATCCCCAACACCATTAGTCTCACTATAGCAGGAAACATACGAGATGATAAGGGTCTCCGTCGTTGCACATATAATTTCCCCTCGTAACCACTAGATGCTTGAAGGGCAAGTGGTGTGGCACCCTTGGAATTTCAAGAAGAAATTCTTGAAGGGCACGACCACCTTGGCACCCTTGGCATCAAAAATAAATTCTTAGGCATGGCACCCTTGGAACTTCGAATGGAAGTTCTTGAAGGGCATGACCAAACTCGACCCTCGACATCATTAAAGAAACTAATCAATATAATCAATATGAAATCCAACTAATTCAGAACAAGTGATAGATGAGGTTAGAACCAAATGAATTAAATCAAGAATAAAACTTAGGGTAAGGGAGGAATAGTAAGAGATAAAATATTTAGCATGATAACTCTACCCTTTCTATGTTAAAACCAAATATTAAGTGGATAATGTACATAAGTAACTTAATTAGGCAAAAAGAGGGAAAGAGGGACATAGAGTTAAGCATAAAGATTTATTAAAAACTACATTAAGAGAAGAGTGTGGTGAATTATAATAAGATTAATAAATTAAAATTTGAGAAAGTAGAGAACTTACATGTGGCAAGAGCCAACATAAGAATATTTATCATAAAGGAAAATTGAAGTAGTTTAGGGGACCAAATCTGAGACCTATCAATTAACTTTAGTAATAAACACAAATTAAGGAGTAGAAAAGGGGAATCAAGCGACAACTAGGAGAAGAAAGAAGAAGTATTTTTGGGTTGAGGAAAATACTATTTTAAATGAATAATTAGGTAATTATTTTTGGAGAGACTTGATGAGAGGATGACACATGGGTGGGTGAATAATCAAATTTTGGGTTAGTAAGAAAATAATTATTTATGCATGAAATTCCAAGTGTCACCTATGAAGCATTCTATAAAAGAAAAGGAAATGGAAGAGAAAATGACTTTTTGTTTACCCTATGGTTGGATGGAGGATATGATGTTAATTTGAGTGGTTATGAGCTATAGTTGAGTTTGGTGAGATAGAGTGTTACAGAGAGGGGACTCTTGAGCCAAGAGAGGCTCACCTCTATCAGCTAGCACTTTCCTTTGTTGTACAACCCTATTGCAGCTCGGGGGTCTGCGGGGAAGGAGAGTACCCAAGGAGTAGGCTGGGAGGTCAACCGGTGGGTCATTATATTCGGATTAAGCACAACAACATTCAGGCTTGGAGTTATACGACAACAAAGAAGCTCAAGAAGTGGCAAGTCAAGTTTGGCTCTCATCTAAGGGTGAAGGGTACATGTGTTAGTTATATTGTTTTTATATATGATGCTTTCATTGTGCCTATAATCAACAAGTTAAATGGATGTATGAGTTATGAAATTAATTTATAGAATTAAATATATATGTGATTTAATTTTACTAGGTTTCAAAACTTGTATGATTATGGGTTAAATTCCTAGTTACTGTGTATAAAAAAAATGTAAAGCCTAGCGCTCATCTAGTAAAATATAGGGTTGGTCGCTACACTTGGTATCAGAGCAAGGTTCAGCCTCTAGGACCTATAGGCCCATAAAGTATTAAGTTTTTCTTGTATATTTTTGAGAGCCATGAATTTTGTAGTCTTGGTGGACTTAGAAACCTTCTTGATTATGTTTTGTTTTATGACAAAATCAAACTCTGTTATATCGTTAGAGGGCTAATTCATCCCATGGCTCCTTGAGCCATTGTCTTGGGATTCCTTTTGATTTGTCAAATGTTCATTTTCTTGGCCTCTCCAGAAAATAATTCCATAATTTTTCCTTGAAATGTTGTCCCGTATGATATTTCTCTCTAATCAATGGTAGACTTGTAGCTTTAGCAAGATATTCTTGTGTAATTGGGATGGTGACATCTTCTACGATGGTCTTTTCATCACCATTATTTGATACCACTGTAAGATTCCCACTTAGAAAATAAAAATAAAAATAAAAACTCAATTTTCTCAATAAATTTCAGAGTTTGCAATTGAAACTTCAGTGGAAATTTTTTTTCAAACAGTTTGAATACTTTCTATTGTGGGTGATGTTTTCATAAATCTTTTTCATTGTACATTGTTTTTAATGCCCACATATGTATCAACGGTCTCCAAACAACTTTACGTTTGTCAATAGCAAACTTCAGAATTTCAATGCCATAGATAATAGAAAATAACTCCTACAAATTAGAAATTTTCATTCAGACTTGAACATATAAAAGCAGAATGGAGGATAGAATCTGATATTTAATTAACAGTCAACACCCGTGAATACATAAGTAATTTTCAATCCACCGGGAGGATACTTCAGCATCTGTTGTGATATACGCTACCCAGAAATTGGATACACAGGTTCATACTCTACCAAAATTGTTTTACTAGCATCAAACCACTTCAAATTTTTCCTAAGGTAATACACAGACCCCTCAATGAAGCTATAACAACAGTTAAAAAAAAAAAAAAAGGCTCCTCATGAATAATGCCCATGAACAACCCTTCGACCTCTGGAACTTATGGCAGAAATCTCTTCTATAAATTATGCCCACACACCATAAAGAATACGTTGATCTGATGACTGGAAATATATGCAGCTCTCCAAGCAAGCCCTCCTTTTTCAATAATCGATATCACGAGAAACACAGGTAGGTACCCAGAATAGGAGCTTGGTTTTTTTAAATGATAGCAATTCGTTCTATGCAAAAGGGGCAGAACTTTACCCCTAGAAGTATGGCAAACTTGGCCCTAATATTGGTGTAGCTCGACCCTCTTTTACCTGTCTGAAAACTCTGTCCTTTAGCCAGCAAACTTGTCCAACAACAGGATGGAAACTCAGCCCTATGCCTCAGCGAACAACAGAGATTTGACCTCGAAATAAACTCATAACTCAGCTCCTTCTTTCATCAACTTGACCCACTGATGCATGGCAGAACTCGGTCCTCGGTCCTCAAATGTGGCTTGGAAACTTGGTGCATTAGATGTTGCAGCTCGTCTCGTTTTTTTTTCTAAGATTCTACGAATGCCTATGTATGATCTCTTTGGCATCTGTAAGATTGAGCACAATTTTGGTTCGCCCATTAGAAATTAATGTTTGCATGTATGCATATTTTCTTCTTTATTCCGGCCAGCAAGTTTTCCAGGTGTCAACAAATCTTAAAGTTCCTGAACTTCGAAGATACTTAAGATATTAGAAATTGTTGCACGTACTTGCCTATTTATGTTCTTAAAGTTAACGGACGATCCTAAATCTTAGTGCACAAGTGTTTTTATTTCCGATTCCTCATGGATTTAAGTAAATCTTGTGCAAAATGCCTCTTGTCTCGCTCGAATCAGGATTTTCATAAAAACCTGGTAAAAAGGCCTCTCGTCGTTTTCCAAGATTTGACGAGTGTGTGTGTGTATGCAGTTTTTGGGATCTGCTGCTTGAGTCGAATTTTTGGTTCGACTATTCCTGGTTGAGTCTAATCATGAGATTTAGAAATTCTTCCTGCGTGGGCATTTTTCCTGTAGAAATATATTTCATACTAAAAATATTTATGTTTAGATTCCTTATATTTCATACTAATTTATATGTTTAGATTCATATTTCATATTAGGAATATATATTTAGGTGCATATTAATATGTTATGTTTTAGATGCATATTAATATGTTATGTTTAGGTTTTTGAGATTGTTCAAATTCAATAACAAGGCATCAAAGTCATTATAACAAAGTTTATTTTGCTATGAATTGAACAATCATTTTTTTTTAGAATCATTCTTCTCAACCACCAGAGATAATTGACATATCTGGATGAATATGTTTGTACTAAACTATGAAAATTTCCCCACATATATGCTTTCATTTCCAGATTATCAGCAGATTTGCAAAGTTGTTTCTTTTGTCCTAATCTCATAAGAATTTTTCCTTGAGCGCATATTGTTTGTTTGTTCGAAATTTCTAAGAAAATCTGTGCAGTAATTCTCCCCTGAGCCTTTGCATCCATAAATATTTTTGCATGAATGCAAAGGTCAATTTGCATTTTTTTAGATTAATGCCTCAAAGAGTGTTTGTTCTTTACTAACATTGAAGCTCCTAGTAAAATGTATAGCCAAATGATTCCCCTCTTTCTTATTTTAATCTAGCTTGACTTTTTATGTGTGAATGTACTCTGCTTTTCACCCGATGTGGAAATTCTTAAAAGAACGGCTGATAAAAGTTATTTTGTGTCTTGTCATGTAACGACATTTAATATTGCATGGAGTTGGCTTATGGCGAGATGAATAGATCTGTTTATGGGGAAAGGGTTTATTTAGCATATCTTAAAATTTCCAAAAGAAAAAAAAAAGAAAAAAAATTTCGTGTTTTAACTTATTGGTTGGTACGTTTTGTGTGTCATAATCAATTAAAGGTAAATTCTTGTAATTTCCTCAAAGCAGGGTCTGAGGAATATTAAGAACCGGTTTATTTTACTAAGTTTTACAAATTCACTCTGGCTCACTAGACTATAGCGTGAAGTGCATTTTTTGTATCAATGGATCCTGAATTTTTTCTATGAGCAACAGATTTTTTCACAATCGATTATACGATAATATCCATGTAAATTATTAGAATTACTCATGAAAATTTGAACGTTACAAACTCATTTTTTTTTCTCAATTATTAGCTTGTATATTTGCAGTTCATATTATTTGTTTGTATAAATGGAATTTTGCCTGCTCTATGTTTTGCATTTAATAGGAATCTAGTGGTTATTTTTTTGGATTTAGTTGCTTCAGTTGAAACTTCCCTTTTACTGGTTATCTTTTCGTTTTGCCACGAGATAGTATTTAGAACGAAACATATTGTGTAAGCTAAAGAATTTGTCAATTATACATCTCTGTTAATTGAAACCAAATTTTATTCATTTAATGTAGAATTTTTTTTTTATTTGTTTTTTTTTACCCTTTCGTGAAACTTTTCATCTTCAATTTCTGCTAGCTAAGAATTTTTGACAATGTAGAAGTTTTATGATTTATCTTTGTGTTGATTAAAAAAAAAAAAAAAAAACTGCATTTTCGCTGCCTAGAGAATGGACTCGATGCCTGCTCTTTCGGTCAACATTTTTGTGCACGTGCTGCTCATCTTAAAATCCCTTTAAATACGATCTCGATCTTAAAAAATTTATTGAATGGCTTAACGTATCATGAAGAGATACCTTAACGTAGGCGATCGACTCTGGAATAAAAAATTAAAAAAACAACAAGATACCATCGGATTTCTGCGTTTATGTGGAAGATCACTACCTGTTCTTTACGGCTGACCAGTTCCTTACGCAAACACTGAAATGGGGATCATACTCATCTTTTCATCCACTCCGTAGACCTCTGCACATTCTCTCTATAAATATATTCTCTTCTCATCTCCGTTGAGAAGCACATAATTACAATTCCACACCCTTTCATTTCATGGGCTCCTCTCCCTCTCATGTTGAGGTTTTTCTTTTTCTGGGTATACTGTTGAATTTTTAGAACGGCATTGGCAGTAGATTTTCCCTTATATCATACTACAACCATTGTTGTAATTGAAAGGTAAGTCTTTCAAATGAGGTCAACTTCACTATCTGGATAAATGTACATATAGGTCAAGTGGGTTCTGCTAAAAGGAGATGCTAATTAAGACTGCTTATGAGTGATTTATTTTTGTATAAGAGCGTAGTAAGTTAACCACAGATCTGAAGTGTTATTCTCATACTGGACTGAGACTTTTAATGGAGCTTAAGACTTCACTATCTAGAATTTGCTTTGCTATAATGAAACAAGAAATATACACCTCACAACTCTTGGAAAAGAGTAATATTTCAAAGATTGCGTCAGAAATGAACTCGCTCTTAAGAGTTCCACGTAACTCATGCCCAAAATTTCATTTCTTCTCAAAACGGTGACAAAAGTAAAGCCCTTGTTTTCTGAAGCATGAATCTTATACACAAATAAACCTTTAAAAAAAAAAGATACAATTAATTCTTGTAACTCCAACGATTGTGTCTCAAGATAGTCGAAATTTCAAAGACCTTCAACCATGTACAAAGAATTTTATTCCTCCTAGAAGATGCTTGCGTTAGCCTCAGGGAATCCGATTAATTTTTCAGAACTTTTTCTTTCATATTTACATTAAAGCCATATATTTTAAGATAGGTATGGACCTCCTTTTTATAGGTCAAGGGACTCTAATGATGGTCGTTTGAGAGCTAAGGAAGGGGCTAGTGTAATGTGAACGTTGGAAGAGTTAGGGGTTTCAAGAAGTTGGAGGAATCGATTACCTTATGATTGAAGAAAGATCCACGTCCTTTGAATTTAATGTTCATATATATTTTTACTATATTTTGACCATTTGACTCTTGAAGAAATTTTAGATTAATTAATGGAGAGAACGTGATTTAATTGCTAGCTTTGCAACTTATGAATTATATTGTATGATGTGCAAAAATGCTAAGTGAATTTTAATTTAATTATTATTATTATTATTATCATTATAAAAATTTCAAAAAAAAATAAAATATATTGAAATCAACAACTAGTTTATTGCATATGGTACCACCTTGTTATGAGGTCAATGATTGGTTTACCCTCTTTGGTTTTTGAAGTTATTCAACCTATACATAATGATACACACATGATACTCCACTCCAAGGTAACATTTCCATCCATTTATATTTTCAATGAATATGCAGAAGAAAGATATACATATATTATTATTATTATTATTATTGTCTTTTTGAATCGTTGTTTGCGAAGGAAAATGGTGGAATCCATCTAATTCTTCAGAAGATTTTTTTTTAGAATCATGGATTATTAGCACAAAATTTTTACAAGTTCAATTTTTTAAAAAATCGATTAGTTAGAAATGTAGATTGCAATGAGCCAACATCCAACTCAATGCTCTCCATGATTTTATCAAGGAGGTTGTGTTCAGAAACCGTGGTTGAATGAAGATATATTTTTGCACATTCAGAGAGAATTATATATCAATGGTAATCATGAGCAGCCATGTAAATTAAATGGTTAGTGAATCCAAGAGTTATTTAGCATATCTTTTAAATTTAGGTGAATAAAAGGTGTTTATTAAAAGTTACTGCCCAACCACCACAAATTATGCAACTATTTGCGGTTATAAGTAGATTCAAAATGAAAAAGAAAAAAAAAACACTCTCTCTATAAATTAATATAGTTAGTCTAGAGATATACACACGTGTGTTAAGTATCATTATGGATAGCCCTCATCTAAATAAAATTTTATTGTAGCCATGGTATTAGGATGAGTTGAATCATGGAAGGGTTGTGGTTAATAAATAACTTAGCATGGTAATATATATGTGCGTGTCAATGTATATTGATATGGGTATGCCAATAGCAAACATCATTGAGTCATTAATACATATTAACAAGTGATCTTGTGTATACTGCAAATCAAATGCAAGTTAAATGCAATGAAATAAAGGTGGATGCATTATATAGATTGCGAAAAGGGTGAAAGATATAATTTGATCATTTTCATACACTTATATTGGTACTAATTGAGTCATCATGAATTTTGATATGGAAAAAATTTCACAAGATGATTATATTTTACAATTGCAGGTTATAACTCATTGTCATTTACCTATATGCTTTATAATTAAAGTAGAGTAATATACTCCCAATTCCATTTCTAGGGAGGATATAGTGGGATGTGTCATCACCTCCATGAGTTGAAACTTCGGGACGAAGTTTAATTTAAGGGGGGGTGTATGTAATGCCCCACTCTAGATTTCTGACCTTGATATGACATTAACAATGATTTAGCCTTAAGGCTCACACATTATTATTTGAGGACCTCAGGTGGAGGAAACAAACACTTCACTCTACTATTAGTGGATGTGTTTATTCTTAGTCGGTGTTAGGATGATGGTAGCTTTGATGGATATGTATTTTTCTATTGATGTTATGATGATGATAGTTGTGATGGATGTGTTCTTTATGTTGTCTACTTACATTACTTCTGGTTCATGATAAACAATGATGTGGATGACTATGTCATGTTGATGATTTTGTTATGACAATGACTAACACTAAGAAACTTGGTTACTGATGATTATTGAGTATTACAGGAAACCACCAGAGGCACTCGCATATGATGAGTTGACAACATCTGGTTTGATAGAAATAAATATTTTGTATTTGAACTTCTAAGTTCTATTTGAAACTTGTTATATATATACATATACTCTGATGATATGTCATTGGTTGCAGGAACATGTTAGTTGCTTGGCCGAATGACTCACATATGGGTGATGGGGTTGTACAATTGGATGGAACTTCATGGGAGGGGTGGGACATTGTCCCTGATCTCACCTACTAGCACTCCCGCCATGACTTAGGCTAGAAAGGTCGAAACACCTTCGCCTTGAAGATCATGATGCCGTGGGGGTAGGTCCCAAATTGGGTTCGCTCACGAGGATTTTCTGGGGGGCGCACATCAAGGCGGATTCCTTGATCCCCAACACCATTAGTCTGACTATAGCAAGCAACATACGAGATGATAAGGGTCTCCGTCGTTGCACATATAATTTCCCCTCGTAACCACTGGATGCTTGAAGGGCAAGTGGTGTGGCACCCTTGGAATTTCAAGAAGAAATTCTTAAAGGGCACGACCGACTTGGCACGCTTGGCATCAAAAATAAATTCTTAGGCATGGCACCCTTGGAACTTCGAATGGAAGTTCTTGAAGGGCATGACCAAACTCGATCCTCGACATCATTAAAGGAACTAATAAATATAATCAATATGAAATCCAAATAATTCAGAACAAGTGATATATGAGGTTAGAACCAAAGGAATTAAATCAAGAATAAAACTTAGGGTAAGGGAGGAATAGTAAGAAATAAAATATTTACCATGATAACTCTACACTTTCCATGTTAAAACCAAATATTAAGTGGATAATGTACATAAGTAACTTAATTAGGCAAAAAGAGGGAAAGAGGGACATAGAATTAAGTATAAAGATTTATTAAAAACTACATTAAGAGAAGAGGGTGGTGAATTATAATAAGATTAATAAATTAAAAGTTGAGAAAGTAGAGAACTTACATGTGGCAAGAGCCAACATAAGAATATTCATCATAAAGGCAAATTGAGGTAGTTTAGGGGACCAAATCTGAGACTTATCAATTAACTTCAGTGATAAACACAAATTAAAGAGTAGAAAAGGGGAATCAAGAGACAACTAGGAGAAGAAAGAGGAAGTCTTGTTGGGTTGAGGAAAATACTATTTTAAATGAATAATTAAGTAAATTATTTTTGGAGAGTCTTGATGAGAGGATGACACATAGGTGGGTGAATAATCAAATTTTGGGTTAATAAAAAAATAATTATTTATGCATGAAATTCCAAGTGTCACCTATGAAGCATTCTATAAAAGAAAAGGAAATGGAAGGGAAAGAGACTTTTTGTTTAACCTATGGTTGGATGGAGGATATGATGTCAATTTGAGTGGTTACGAGCTATAGTTGAGTTTGGTGAGATAGAGTGTTACAGAGAGGGGACTCTTGCGCCAAGAGAGGCTCACCTCTATCAGCTAGCACTTTCCTTCGTTGTACAACCCTATTGCAGCTCGGGGGTCTGCGGGGAAGGAGAGTACCCAAGGAGTAGACTGGGAGGACAACCAATGGATCATTATATTCGGATTAAGCACAACAACATTCAGGCTTGGAGGTAGACGACAACAAAGGAGCTCAAGAAGTGGCAAGTCAAGTTTGGCTCTCGTCTAAGGGTGAAGGGTACATGTGTTAGTTATATTGTTTTTATATATGATGATTTCATTGTGCCTATAATCAACAAGTTAAATGGATATATGAGTTATGAAATTAATTTATCGAATTTAATATATATGTGATTTAATTTTACCAGGTTTCAAAACCTGTATGATTATGGGTTTAATTCCTAGTTACTGTGTATAAAAAAAAATATGTAAAGCCTAGCGCTCATCTAGTAAAATATAGGGTTGATCGCTACACCATCGTGGAAACTGTCTCTCGAGGATCTTCCATGGGATAATAGTCATCATCGTTACTTGTTCATGCCTAGTCTCCGGGCCATGTCTACGTGTCTTGAGAGGTTTGCATCTCAGGTTCCTTATCCTCCACTTCAAACACCTACTCTTACACATGAAGTTTTTACGGAGGGTAACTTGAGTAACATCATGCAAATGATGTTTATCGACATTTCTGTGAAAGCGGGAATTGTCGAGAACATCCATATCGGAGTCACCTGTTCTTCAGATGAAGTTCAAGTTTATACTAGCCTTTTCTGCGAGTTCCGTGACATCTTCTTATGGTCCTACGAAGAGATGCCCGACATCGATCCTAGTATAGTGGTGCATGAGATTCCTAACTACACTAGTTCGAAGCCTGTTTGTCAGTGTCTTCATCCTATGCACCCTAGAAAGGCTGCCGCCATTAAGGGTGAAGTTGAAAAGCTTCTCAACGCTGGTTTTATCTATCTTATTCCCTTGACAGAATGGGTGTCCAACATTGTCCCTGTACATAAGAAACAGGGTGCCATTCGTGTCTATGTTGATTATCGTGACATAAATTGGGCATTTCCTAAGGATAATTATCCTACTCCCTTTATCGATCAAATCATTGATGATTGCGCTAGGAGTGAGATATTTTCCCTCGTGGATGTCATTTCTGGCTATAACCAGATTAACATCCTTTCGACCGATCAACATAAGACTGCCTTCATCTGTCCTTGGGGTACTTTCGCATATAAGAAGCTCCCTTTTGGCTTGAAGAATGTCGGGGCCACATTTCAGCGAGCAATGTCATATGCTTTTCACGATATTAAGCACATCGTTCAGCCTTATCTGGATGAACTTCCCGCTCATTCAGCCAAATGTAAAGACCACCCTGACCATTTTCATCAGATATTTCTTCATTGTCGACGCTATAACATCCAGTTAAATCAGCATAAGTGCATCTTCTGCATTGATTCCGATAGACTCTTGGGGCTTATCGTTTCCAAAGACGAGATTCACCTCAATCCGCTCAAATTTGAGGCTATCATTAATCACCCCTCTCCATCCTCATTACATCAGCTACAGAGTCTATAGGGGAAGGCTAATTTTTTACGCCATTTTATACCTAACTATGCCGAAGTGGCTAAAGGATTCACGCAATTACTAAAGCAGGGCGTCCCATTCCTTTGGGATGAGATCGCCCAGAATTATTTCGATGCTCTCAAGACATTGCTTGTCAACGCTCCTCTGTTCCATCCTCCAAACTACCATCACGATTTTTTCCTCTATTTAGTTGCCGCTTTCAGCACGATTGCCATGGTTTTGGTGCAAGACGATGATGACGGTGACGAGCATGTTATTTACTACCTCTCTCGTAACCTTCTTGATACCAAAACGCGCTATGCTCATGTTGAGAAGTTAGCATTGGCTGCGATTCAAGCAGTTCAACATTTTCGTCATTACATTTTGTTGCGTACTGTGACTGTGATTTCTGACTACAACCCAATGACTTATATATTGTCTCGAAAATTGCTGGAGGGCGAGTATTCAAAGTGGATTGTCATCCTCCAAGAGTTAAATTTGGAGTTTACTACTGCCAAGTCGAAGAAATCGCTAGTCTTTCCCTATCTGATCTGCTCCCTCCCCTTTGACTCCACTCCATCTAGTTCTAAGGAATGCATTCTAGACGATTCGATTTTTTTTATTAGCACCCTCGATCCTTGGTATGTTGATATCATCGTATATCTTCAAACTTCTACTTTTAGATCTGAGTTGATGAAGGATGCTCACCGACGCATCAATCATCAATCGTAACCTTATCGTATAGTCGAAGATACACTCTACCGCATTGGAGTAGATTCCATTCTCCACCAGTGTTTGACTCTTGAGGAGGCTGAGAAAGCCCTGAATCATTGTCACAGTGGCATCTGTGGCGGTCACATGTCTAGTTATGCCACTACACAAAAGATTCTTCATGCTGGGTATTCCTGGCCTTCCATCTTCAAGGAATTCATTGTTGTTGTTTGAAAATGTCATGATTTCCATATCTATCAGTGCAAGATGCATGTGCCGCCTACACATCTCCACCCTGTCATTTACGTTGGTCCCTTTGCGAAGTGGGGCATCGATTTTATGATGTGTAACCCTCACTCGGCCGGGAGGGCATGCTTATATCATTGTAGTTGTTGACTACTTCACCAAATGGGTCGAAGAAATGCCTACACTTGCCGCCGATGGTAAGACAATAGCTCAGTTCATATTCAATCACATCATTTCTAGGTTTGGTGTCCCTCGAGCCATCGTTACTGATCATGGTTCCCATTTTCAGCATTATATGGTGGCGGAGTTGACTTCCAGGTTGGGATTGCATCACGGCATCTCAACTCCGTACTATCCTTAGGCTAATGGCCAGGTTGAAGCCATGAATAAATTTCTTGTCACCATGCTTCAACATAAGATTGGGATGCACAAATCAAACTAGTATCTCATGTTATATTCAGCTCTCTGGGCGTACCAAACCTGTTAAGGATGCGATCGGATTCACTCCATTTCAGCTTGTTTACTGTATGGAAGCTACCCTTCCGATTGAGTGTGAAATACCTTCACTCAAGTTGGTTTTTGAATTGCTGCCGAACACTTCACTAGAAGAAGAACATCTTTTCTACTTAGAAAGGTTAGATGAAACTCTTCGTTTTCTTGCTTTGGTCATCAAGGCATAGAAGAAGTGGGTCAAAGCTCATTTTGACCAGTCGGTTTCCCCTCACTCCTTCGTAGAAGCAGACCTCATCTTTCTGTACGACCAAGCTCATGATAAGCTAGGGGCAGGAAAATTTCGACCCATATGACATGGGCCCTACATTGTCAAATGTGTCTTGCGAAATGGGGCCTATGAGCTCATTGATTATGAAGGTCATCCTCTGGATCAACCCAGAAATGGGTTGTATCTCAAACAATATTATGCACGAGTCATTTGTGCATGTTTTGTTTACATAGGTGTTCTTTTCATTTTTGTACGTTTTTGGCTTGGTGTGCTTTGCGATCTTTTTCCTGCTTATTGGGTCGTTGCTTATTGTGCAGATGTTTATTACCCCTTATGTCGGTTTCGCGGATGGTGCTTCCTGCAGTACCTAGAACTTTTCTTTGGCAGCTTGGGTGATTTATGATCCTGCTGGTGAGTTGGTAGATCTATAAGGTATTTATCTAGGAAGAACTACAAACAATGTCACTGAGTATAGTGTTGTCATTGAACTATTAACCGAGGCGATTACCCTCAGCATTCGTGCATTGGTTGTAAATCTAGACTCACAACTTGTTGTTCTTCAACTTATTGGAAATTATTCAGTTAGAAACCCTCGTATTTTAAGGTTGTATTTACGTTTTCGTTTGCTAGAAAGACATTTTGATTATATCACATATCAACATATTCCTAGGCAAATGAATGCATTAACTGATACAGTTGCTAACATTTTATTAGATAGACATTTGTGTAATCTGTAAAATCATCATCACATGAAAAGATCCATATAGGAAAATATATATGTATGTATATATATATATATATATATTGAATGTTTGCATCAGTGTGCATCATAAGTTCAAAAATATGTGTGTTTCTATTACATCCTGAGACACCATGTCTCTCAAAATATGCAGAAATAAATCCTAGGTGTCTAATCAGTGTGATGCTCATGATAGCATGTCACTGCCCGTACAAGCCACCTCAACAAGTGGTGAACTCAGTTTGACACCCCTATAGTGTGTCTCTGGTATGCACGAAGAACATCGTCGAATTGCGCATAGTCTGGGACTCCACAAGAGATTCCCTCCAGGTTGTGCATGATTTCCTCCTCCTCGCCTCCCTCACCATGAGGGAAAATATCAAAGTCGCAAGGGACTCACCTCGCTATCGGAGACATGCCTACGGGTTTTTCTGGTCCAACATCTGCATAACACATGGATTTAATGTCAGAACATATATACAAAAAAAATCATAGTACTCATAAAAATAAAAAGTGAGTTTTACCAAGTGCTTCATTCCAATACTCTCCTTATGGGAGTGGGAGGTCTGGATCACCAGTGAAATATGTGCTAGAGTAGGGCCAGTCCTCCACGCCAATCAACTGTCGACGGAGCCAATCAAAGAACTCTGATCTCCAAGACATCTATTGACCACCCCCTGACCTTGGCATCAGCGCTGCCCAATGGACCATCCGTGGCTCATGTGCTGGTGGTTGTTGGGTCATAAAAAGGTATCTTTTGAACACCTAATTAGCCTACATTAATCATCAATCCGGGAGTGTCTTTTTATTTCAAGAGTGTACTCTGTCTGAGGCTGCAATTGTCTAAGAGCAATGCTGTGAAGATGTAGTACAAAATAACAAGAACAAAAGTAACCAATGCTTGAAAAGAAACCTAATTACCATGACATGAATGGAAAGATTAAACTACCTCAATCTTGCAGAACATCGATTAGGGATGTAGTAGCAGTAACTCTTTCCCTTAGAAATCGATGCAAGATGACCAATCTGGGGACTTGGAAGCAAAAGCCTCTATCCTCTACAGTTGGAGGTCTTAAAGCAATTGAAACAAAAACAGATTCAATGAAAGCAACTTAAAAGAAACGCAATCTGAAAAGGAATAGCAGTATGTAACTACAACTCATCTATTTGCTAATCAAAGACTATGAATAAGTAATGAACAGAAATGGAACAGCAATGTGAAATGAACAGCAATTACAATTCTAACATATTCAAGACACTAGATTCCTATACTTCAATTCTGTCGACAGCTTCTCACCATGCAACAACCAATTATAACAGATTATAAACTAACGGAATAGCAACTCAAATCAGATACAAGTCAGCAAAGCTTTATAGTAACAGCAAGATAATCGAATTGCAAATTATGCTTCTTGTAAAGAAATGAAACAGCAATGACTCTGTATTTGATCCGATCAACAATAAACCAATTCTGTAATCAAAACAAACATTAAGTGCACTCCACACGACAATGAGCAAAGATTAAAATACAAATAGTGAAGTTATTCCACCAGAGTCGGGCCCTTAGCGCCAGTGAAACACTGCTGGGCTAATTCAAAACTACAGAAGGTAGATAAAACGTGTGCCTTGTATTAAACCAACATAAAGTTTTACAAAAAAGTTTCTCTCAAAAGAGAGAGTTAATAGAACAGAGAAAATGTAAAGTCTTGCGACCAATTCCTAACTTTTTCAAAAATTCGTCCCCTTGTCACTAAGGGACATGGCTTTATATATCAAATCTCGACGAACCAATCAAGGAACAAGATAAGTTTGAACAACGATCCCTCAGAATCGAAAGATCCTGAGGGATTCGCTCCTCTGTGTTTAGTCGTCATTCTGTTAGTGCTCGTTGAGGCCGAGTTGTTCCCTGTCCTTTCTGGGCTATTCGTTTAGATCTCATTGCCTTTGGCTGAATATGATTCAACGCTGTTGGAGCAGCAGTTAGATTTTTTTCAACCCCGCCTTTGATACAACTGCTCACCTCTCTAAATTCCTGTTTGTCAATCAAAAAGTAGCTTTTAGTCATCTTTTCGTATTAATCATAAACCTTTCCAATTCTATTGTAATTCCTATGATAAATTACCTTTCCAAGGCAAACAGGAGTATATTTATGGTAAAGAATGAGTAAATGCACAATAATTTCATACCTTTTTCACTGCCCAACACACCCCCCTACTTAATCTTTTTCATGCCCTCATGAAAACTATAGTGCACATGGAGAGCAGTCAAAGAATAAGCTGAATAAGGTTTGTCATCCACAGGCCTAAAACCATGTAGTGCAGCTAATTCCTCAAAAATATATTATGTCTGTCCTTCAGAAAGTTCATAAATAGCTTTGTAGTCCGAAGCAGGGTACCATGCAATAGGGCTGCGAAACCTACATCCTAACCAATATGGTCCTTCTTTTAAAACAAGATGGCTATAGGAAATGAAACGGTCTGCAGCTAGCCCAAAGTTTCTATAATTAAATGGTTCTCTATTTTTCACATTCTGATTCGAGGTTCTCCATCGGACCTTGGCTGCTATATAAGCTTGGTTCCTAATGGATGAAAAATAATATGTTCCATTCAAAATGATTGATTTGTGGACAGGCCCCAGAGTTTGGGTAATGCCTTCCTTTGTCATCAAAATTTTCTGTCTAGCCCAAAATTGAAGTGGGTTCTGAGGTTCACTTCTGACCCATAGATCTAATCCATTTTCCTGCCTTTGAAAGACGTTATAAGCTTTAAGTCATTTTAATTGATTTACAACAAAGGCAATGAATGCCTGAAACTGAACATCTCCAATAAAAGGGCTAGGGTTTGATTCACAGTCATTTTCAAGTATTAGGTTATGCAAGTAAAATTCACATAACAGGCGTTGTACTTTGATCCCATAAAGTTTGCAGCATGATATCAAGTCATCTATTGTTTTTAGCTCTATGGATTTCCCTGCCCTAACTGCCTTGATCTTTAATTGTAAATATCTTTCTAGTAAAAACAAAGCATAGTTTTTGGCGGGGCATCTACAGGCTAAGACATCAGTATACAAGGAGCAGAGAGTGTCCATTTGAGTGTAGGCTAGTTTTAGTTGGTTCATTACCTTATCAACCTTTACCTCTGCTTTCCGTCATTTTTCATGAGCTTCAGCTTCTGCTTCATGAATAGTTCTAATTTTTTGTTGCAATTCTTGATATCTTTTTCTTGGGACAATATCTTCCTCCAGTCTCTGCCTTTCTATTCGGGCCTGTGTCAATTCTTCTTGAAGTCTGACTAGTGTCGGCTCACTAAAAGTGTGCTGACTGTTAGATTGCATATTTTCACTCAAAACCAGTTTCTCTGGAACAACTTGTGTTGGAACAACTGTTTGTTGCTCCGCATCCTCATAATTAGGCTTAGGTATGGTTTCTTCTGTAACTTGGGGGTTCCTATCAGCGATCACTCTTCTCTTTTTCGAGCTTCCTTTGATAGCAATGTTTCTTCTCTTGGGGGCTCGCTTGGGCATGTGTTTCATTCTCAGAACCCTAATGGTTTGCCTGAGCTATTCTACTAGTTTATGAAGCTTTATTCGTTCTCTGCGAAGCTTCTCAATCTTAGTTGTTTTTTTCTTCTTTCTTAATGGAACAACTATTCCTTTATCCGACCCTATTTTCTCAACAAAAGTTTGGCCCATATCAGCCGTGCCTTCAGTAAAATTCTCTTCTTGTTCTTCTCCTTGGGGCTCCTCTTCTATATTCATATGCCCTTGGCTCAATTCTCCTGGAATCATATTCTCAGTTAACTCTGCAGTCTCCTGGGGGCTTCCAGCTTCAGTGTTTTCTTTCTCCTGCTCACATCCCTCAGGAGAAGCAACCCTAGCTTCGCTAGGGTTTGCTGTTTCATTCAATTTTTCTCCAGCTGTTTCTTTATCAATAGCAGAGTATTCTGGTAGTTGATTATTATCAATATTGAGATCCAAGGGGCTATGAGGCCGTGCATAATCACTCATATTGGCCAAAATTTGGGCCAATTGGTCTTCCTGTAAAGGACTTATGATGACATTTTCGACCAGCTATGTTTCATCCTGATTACTGCTATGATTTTCCTCAGCCTCCTCACATGTGTGATAACTTCCGTCCTCTTCATCTGAATACCGGATTTCTCCCTCAAATTCTTCTTCTTCAGAATTTCCTTCGATTCCTTCTTCCTTATTATCTCCTTCCTCTGCACTGGATTGTTTTTCACTATCGGTTTGGCGACTTATTTCCTCTTCGTCCGAGTAGCGAATTTCTCCTTCCAATTTTTTTTCCTCATTAGTACGAGGGCTTACTCCCTCTAATTGCTCTTCCTCATCAGTGCGAGGGCTTACTCCGTCCAATTGTGGAGGTTGTTCCTCCTCTAAGCTGTGCATTTCCAGGGGTTGGCTGATACTGCCCGGAAGTTCTTCCACCATCCTTCTATTTCGTTTCAACCAGAGGGACTGTCTATGAGTAGAAGGCTCAGCAATTGAGCCGGCCATCCTCTTCCGTTTTGGAGCGAGTAGAGCTAACCCTCCGTCAATGGAAAATATTAATTCTTCCCAGCTGGTCTGTTGCTGAGCGAGGATACGACTCACTATTAAACGAATTAGACAATGGTGGTTGACCACCGTATCTGCATGTTGGGCTTTTCTTATACCACGAGCAGTATCATGCAACAAAGAATTTAATATTGCAGGCAAATTAATGGTGCATTTATGTTTTAATACAACTAGTAGCTTAGGTGGCGAGATCTTACCACATCCTTTCTTCCGTCACACGTTATGTAAGCCTGCACAATCTTGGCCAACTCTGTCCATGATTCTCCTAATGACGCTGGCTGAACTCCTTTACCTTTGATAACTAACGTATGTCCATCATCTTGAAAAAATTTCATGGCTTCCCGTATCCTAATCTTCTTCTGAGTCCAAATAGTCCCTTGCGCGGGAATGCCAGACACTTCTGCAATTATCTCGTCGGATACAGCTATCTACCTCCCTCTGACCATGGAGGATCTTTCCTACAGGTTCAATAAAAATTTGGTGGCCACAGTGTCATGGGGTTGTTGCATTCTCAAGAAATATGTAATCCACCCTAGTCTTTCTAAAATTGCTCGTGCAGCATCAGAGACGATCAATACTTGCGGTTCACTGCGAATTGGCCGTCCTCCCATTTCTACATTCTGTTAATTTCTCAACACATAGTAATCACAATGGAACAGCACAGCACAGTTCGTTGAAAATTTGTTATTTCCTAAAATGCAGGGATTTTAATCCGTATACAAGAATCTTGGAGTTTGTTTTGTATGCAGACATCCGCGCCCCCCGAATGAATGAAAGGTCGCCCTCGACCGTCAATTGAGAGAAGCATGTGTGGCTCAGCAACAGTACAACAGTAAAAATCAGGCGTAATTATGATACATTCAATCAAATTACAGCAATTACTGAAATCAATGCATGTGATGAATCATTAATAAATAGAAAATCGTTTTGTAATGATTCAAATACGAGGAGAAGGGACAACATAAAATAAACATAAATACAATTGTGTTATTTACCATTTTGAACTAATATGATCGATTTGTAATGATTTTCATGTATAATAGGTTTGGAAGGAAAGGTAAGGGTTTCATATTTCATTTGACATTTAAATAAAGATATAGGAAAAGGGTTAAATATAACTATTGATGTGTATAAATGTGACTCCAATACCATCAGCAGAGCTCTGTTGCCCACAGGTGTCCATAACCTTGACAGATTTGCTTTCTTACCCATGGAACCATTGTCCTTTATGTATACTGAGGAAGTGTTTTTTTATTGAATACCATGATGGAGGCCATTGTGCTGGCTTGGTGACCAGATAAACCACAATGTCGTTCACCGGGAAGAAGTGAAAGGTGGGCAGGTCGGCTCGTGATGAGACCTCCTGTTCCAAGGACTTCTTGATTTTTTCAACTGTCTATTGAACCATTTCCCTGGTTTGGTGGCCATAATGGGAATGCCACTTCACTGCCTTCCTTATAATCACGGTAGGCTGGCTCTTGCTGAGACCCCCTATCCTCCATCTGCAAAATCATTATTAAGAATATGTAAATATTTTTTCTTCTTTTATTTTTCACACAACACTTTTCCTCAGTTATTCATAAGGAATGACTCAACACTCCTTAAGAGTAGGGATGGTGAAAGAACTCTGAACATCTCAATAGAAGAAAAAAAACATTATGTCCTTATTCCTATTCCATAGATAGACATCAAAGAAAATTATAGCATATGGGAAAGAACCAATCATGATAAAAATAATCGAACAAATTAATTCAATGGTAAAAATAGCAAAGTTATGTTATTGATCATGCCCTTTTTCCTTTTTTTCTTATCATTACTAGATAATTTTCTTAAAAAAATGACGATTTCTTTTGATTTGTTGATTACAGTAAGCTTTAATTTGTATGATTGTATATAAATGATATATTTGCCTTCAGAAAAGTAATCAAAAATTCAAAATGTTGTCTTAAAACAAAAAAAACAATCCTTAAAAAAGTGTTGTTCCTTTAAAAAGAACAGCAAAAAACAATCTGCAGAACTGTTGTCCCTCTCAAAAGGAACAGCAAAAAATACTTTGCGGAAGTGTTGTTCCTTTGGGAAGGAACAGCAAAAGCGCTCTGCGAAACTGTTGTTCCTTTCAAAAGGAATAGCAAAAAATACTATGCGAAAGTGTTGTTCCTTTGAGAAGGAACAGCAAAAACGCTCTGCGAAACTATTGTTCCTTTCGAAAGGAACAGTAGCGGTCTGCGAAACTGCTGTTCCTTTCGAAAGGAACAATAAAACAAACGAAATAAACACAATTTTTTCTCTTTTTTTTTTTTTTGAAGAAACCGAATTTCATGAAACAAACGATGAAGAAATAAAGTGGTAATATTAACATAATGTTAAAAAAACAAATTCCATAAAACAACAATAAAAAACGGAAAAAAATGTTTTATGTACAAAAATTAAAAAAGAAGATGATTTATCAAACTGATGCTGAGGAGGAGTTCTCCCCTTCAGCGAGAATTTCCATGGTAGAATCTTCCCGTAACTGTTGGTAAAAGGATTCCCGGGTAAGCGGTTTATGATACAATCGTACTCGATGACCATTTACCTTAAAGGAATGTCCAGATTCGTCAATGGTAACTAATGTAACAGTGCCATTATCATGCACTTTTTTTATTTCATAGGGTCCAAGCCATCGTGTCTGGAGTTTTCCTGGGAAATCCTGAAACCTGGAATCATATAGGAGTGCCCAGTCTCCTTCGTGGAAGATCTTTTCTTTGATATGGGTGTCATACCATTTGGCTCTCTGTTGCTAAATTAATGATGTGTGTTGAAGAGCAGAGAGCCTAATTTCATCTAACTCGTTAATTTGCTGCAGTCTTTTAGCCTGGGCTTCATTTAAATTTAGACCCATCTTTTGAGTTGTTCGTAATGTTTGAATTTCGAATTCTATAGGAAAGATCGGTTCCTTTCCGAATACCAATTGGTATGGTGAATATCCTGTGGTAGGTCTCCACGTTGTTTGATATGCCCACAATGCTTCTGGAAATTTGTAGGTCCAATCTCGTCTATGAGAGGCAACTGTTTTTGTTAATATAGATTCGATTACTTTGTTCGTGCTCTCTACTTGGCCATTGGCCTGTGGGTGATATGGAGTCGTAATCTTGTACTGAACGTGGTAGTTTTGCAATGTTTCAGCTAATTTGTTACCTACAAACTGTGGTCTTCCATCTGTGATTATGTCTCTTGGGAGGCCATAGCGCACAAATATTTGGAAAAGAAATTGTATTACAGAGTCCTCTGTAGCTTTTGAAAGAGCTTCTGTCTCAACCCATTTGGTGACATACTCAGTTGCAACTAAGATATATGTTTTTGGGTTTGATGGGGGGCTAATAGGACCAACAAAGTCAAGAGCCCAACGTTCAAATGGTTCGATCACTAGTTGAGGGTTCAGAGGCATTTCATCAGACTGCCCAAGGCGACCTGCCCTTTGGCAGCTATCACAGGCCTGCATGAATTTTTTAGCATCTTTAAAGATAGTAGGCCAATAATAGCCTGTTCGTAAAACTTTATGGGCAGTTCTACGATCTGCAAAATGTCCGCCACATTGTCCATCATGGCATGCTTTCAAGATGTCAAATACCTCATCCTCCCTAACACATCTCCTTATTTGCATATCTGCACCTGTATGAAATATGTGACCTCCAATCCAAGAGAAGCAGGTACTACGGTGTATTATTTGCTTACGCTCATTAAGAGACAGATGTTTAGGTAATTTACCTATTGCCAAATAGTTCACTATATCAGCATACCACGGTGTTTTGATAGTAACAGCGAAGAGATGTTCATCTGGAAAGTGGTCTTCAACTGCTTCTATATCTGTTGGCTTTGGTATTCTTGACAGAAAGTCAGCGACAGGGTTCTCTTTCCCAGGTCGATCTCTGATTGTGATGTCGAATTCCTGTAGTAAAATCAACCATCTTGTCACTCTTCCGTTTGTAACAGGTTTATTTGCTAAAAATTTAATGGCAGAGTGATCAGTATATAGTACTACAGGATACCCAGTTATGTAATGCCTAAATTTGTTTATAGCAGGAACTACAGCTAAAATTCTTTCTCAGTCACAGTATAATTTAATTCAGTAGGGGATAGATTTTTGCTAATATAGTAAATTGCATATGGCTTCTTGTCTTCCTCCTGCCCAAGTAATGCTCCAATTGCTGTGTCTGAGGCATCAGATGAAATTTGGAACAGAAAATTCCAATTTGGGCCCCTCAGCACTGGGGTTGTTGAAACAAGCTTCTTCAGATCATTAAAGGCATTGTCACATTTATCTGTCCAAGTGAAATCAAAATTTCCAGTCAATGCATATAAAGGTGCAGCTATTCGAGAATAATGTTCTATAAATCTTCTATAGTAACCAGAAAATCCAAGAAAGCTACGTACCTCTGTTTGTGTAGTAGGTGTAGGAATTAACAAGAGTATTTGAATTTTAGCCGGGTCTACTTGAATTCCAGCTGCTGAAATATAATGCTCTAAGATAACTCCTTCAGTCATCATCATAAGACACTTTTCGTTGCTTAAGAAAAGCCTAGTGTCAATACATATTTGCAATACTTTTTCTAAGTTTTCCAATGCAGGCTCAAAGTCATCCCCATAGGGTGTGAAATCATCCATATATACTTCGAGGCCTTCATTTATTAAGTCAGCAAAAATGTTGAGAATTGCCCTTTGGAATGTAGCAGGAGCATTTCATAGGCCAAAAGGTAGGACTCGGTAGGCAAATGTCCCCCATGGACAGGTAAAAGTAGTTTTGTCCTGATCTTCAAGGGCAATCTGGATTTGGTTGTACCCACTGAAGCCATTGAGGAAAGAGAAGAATTTCTTCCCTGCCAATGTGTCTAATACCTGGTCAATGAAAGGAAGGGGAAAGTGGTCTTTCTGTGTTTCCTTATTAAGTTCACGGTAATCTACACATATCCTCCACTTCCCGTTCTTTTTTGGTACTACCACTAATGGGGAGACCCACTTGCTATCAAATATTGGGTAGATGAAATTAACATCCAATAGTTTTTGTAATTCAGCTTTCACAATATCTTTAAGGTGAGGGTTTAGTCTCCTTTGAGGTTGGCGAATGGGTCTTGCATTTTTTCAATGTAAATGTGACGAGTACACAATTAAGGATCAATTCCTTTCATATCGGGGTAATCCCATGCAAACACTGCTTTGTATTTTCGTAATAATTGGACCAATTTCTCTTCTTGTTCAGCAATGAGATTTTTATTAATATTTAGAGTTTTTCCTGGCTCAATTTCTACAACCTTGCTATTGCTCACAGAAGTAGTAGGTATTGTTTGATCAGGAATATCTTTGAAAGGATCTTCTTCTTCTTTATTATCGAATGCCGCTTTGATCATGTGACATTGCAAATGAGATCTGGTTTGTGACTTATTAATAAAATTATTAATGATATCATCCTCTATTTGATCTTTAAAATCAAGAGCATTTTCTATGGTTAGAGGTGATCTCATATTCTCCATAAGATATGATGCAGGTTGTTTTCTTGTTTTGGTTATTGATAAACTTGGATGGGCTGGGGGATATAGGGCTAGATTCTTGACATAATTTCCCCTTGTAATTGTCATGTTGCCTTGTCGGCATCCAATATAAGCATCGACAGTTTCCAACCAAGGTCTACCTAGAATTAACGGATGTCCATCTAGTCGATTATTTGGATTGATAACTATGAAGTTAGCAGGGTATTCCCAGGAATCTACAGATACCATTACATCTTGTATTATACCTTCTGGTTTGACTACTGATCAGTCAGCTAATTCCAACAAGGTTGTTGTTGGTTCCAGTGATGTAATTCGAAGTTTTTGACAGGTGGTGGTTGTTAAAATGTTGATTGCTGCCCCCAAGTCAACTAAGGCATTTGGAAATGATTGGCCAATGATCTGCATTGTCACTATAGGATTTCCTAGGTCTTCATATTTGATGGGTGTTTCCATTCCTGATAATAAGTCAGATAAGGTACCGACTATTTGGACAGTAGGATTGGTTGTTATCCTCTTTGGCTTCTTTATGCATAATTCCTTAATAGTTTTTGCATATATAGGAATATCTTGAATAGCTTGGAGGAGAGGGATTTTTATACACAAATTTTTTAATTCTCCCAGAAGATCAAAATTAGGTTGTTCTAATGGACGAGGTATAATTAATCGTTCTGGGAATGGTGGAGAGGAAGTTATTACTTGTTGTTGATTTTGTTGCTGGACTTCCTTCTCACTTTGTACTGTTTGTTCTACAAGTAACGAATCTTCAGTGTGGACATCATTGTTTCTCTCTGTTTCAACTATGCACCTAGACCTTAATTGAAGATCATTACACTCCCTTAGTTCAGTTTCTACTTCTGGGGGTTCCATTATTTGGACAGACTGAACTGGCCTATTTTTTGGGTTTGGGTTGGGTTGGGCTGGGAGTTGTGGTCTTAAATTAGTCTGGGGGTTTGTATAAGAAGCTGGCAGTGTAGGTTGAGAGAGAGGAATTGATCCATTTGGCTGATTTGTTGGTTTTTTCCAGTTTGACTGCCAGGCCTGATTCTGGGAAGTAGAAGGGGACCATTGTGTAGGCCAGAAAGGTGGGTAGAAAGGAAATCTAGGCCAATTATTCTGATTTGTTTGATTTGGCCAAGATGTGGGAGGAAATGGTTGTTGTGACCAATTAGGGAAAGATGGTTGATTCTGCCATATCCCACTATATTGTTGAGCATTATATTGAGGAGGTTGAAAAGAAAATGGATCATTTGGCATACCTGATGGTCGTCGCTACCATTTTCGGCGTTGATTAAGCAAACATACCACTTCTGATTCCTCTTCTGCCTCCTTATAAACTGCTTTTAGGCCAGGGAGCGAAGGACATCCTTCTGTAGGGTGATCTTTCGTGCAAATGGTGCAAACTTTAATCACATCCAATGGACATTCTTTGTGGTTGTGCTTCTTTCTACATCTGGGACAGAATATTGCCAACTTCTATTCTGCTTCTTCCTGTTTCTGTTTGGCTTGCATAATATCAAACTGTGTTGTTAAAGTCCCAAGTATGTCTATCTTAAAGTCTTCTAACAGATTTCCAATCTCTGCACGAGTCACACCTTCATTAGAGGTCTTATTTTCCCTTGTGATTATATCACGTTCTGTTGATTTCAACCTTGTATTGCCCCTCGAACTCCTGATACACAAATCAATGATGTTAGGATAACTTTCCTGATATATATCACATTTTCCCATAATATTCAATGTTTCAACCCATTGATCTTTCATTCCCCTAATTAATGTGGTTTTCAAAACATTATTAGGTAAGAGTAAAGATGCATAAGGGGATCTCTGAAGATTATATTGAAACCGTTCCACATACTCTTCTAGGGTCTCATTTGGTTTTGCCGTCATTTGGAATATCTCATCTTTTAATTCCCAAGACCTGCAATAATCTTGATATTTCTTTAAAAATTTAGCCTTCATATGATCCCAATCAGTTATAACACCCCCACCTAATCCCATAAACCATCGTAGGGCTGCCCCTTTTAGTGTAGAAGGGAATAGTTTTAGTTTTTGGGCATCGATGGTGTAATCGTATCCTCTGCACAGCACATCAAACTCAAATAAAAACGCATCTGGGTCCTCTGATGTTAAGCCGTGAAATGTGGGAATATGTTGAAGAGGTATAGCTTTAATGGGTGCATTAACTGCAGTATCCACTATAGGATATTGCAGCGTAGAGGTCTGCTGCTGATTCTGATTTTGGTTCTGGGCCATTTGATCGAAGATATGCCAATATCCCTCTGGGATTTCCGAGGAATTTCTAGGTTGACGAGCAGGAGAAGGAATGGCTTTGACAGCACTCCCTTTGTCTAGGATAATAAGTATTTCCTGTCAACCTACTGTTTGAGGTGATTCAGGACCTTGGTTCTGAATAAGTTGAACAACACTTCCCTTATCTGGGATGCTTATTGTTTGGGCAGTTTCAATAGGAGATTTCAAGTTTGTGATTTCTCCCGTTTCCCCTTCTCCTTCTCGGAGATTGCTAGCGTTCCCTTCTTGAAGGAAACTTATGCAAGGATTCTCAATTTCTTGGGAATCTTGCTCAATTCCCTCTGTTTGACTGTGTATCTCAGCAAAGGCTTCAGATGATGACTCTGTAGCCTGAAGGGAACTAGTAGGTTGTCTAGAAGTAGTTCTTTTAAATCCTACTGATGGCTGAGATTCAGTTTTTTTAAGGATTTCGTCAATAAATGTTGTGCACCCAAGGGTCACCGGTCCCTTAGGTTTTTCAGTTTTAGGAGGAATTTTGTTTCGCTTAGTTGATTTATTCATTCAAAGAAACAAACCTTCATTCCTACCTAAAGAAAGAAGCTTCCCTACTTCTGCTGTGAAGCGGGATACGAGCAAGTGTGTTTCTTGCCTAGTGCGCAGGTTCTTACCTTTCGTCTTTAATACCCAATTCTCCGCAAGCAGAAGAAAATCAGTTGTGCATTACTCCTTTAAAATGGCATACACTCTCCCTGGCAACGACGCCAAAATGTTGGGTCATAAAAAAGTATATTTTGAACACCTAATTAGCTTACATTAATCATCAATCCGGGAGCGTCTTTTTATTTCAAGAGTGTACTCTGTCTGAGGCTGCAATTGTCTAAGAGCAATGCTGTGAAGATGTAGTACAAAATAACAAGAACAACAGTAACCAATGCTTGAAAAAAAACCTAATTACCATGACATGAATGGAAAGATTAAACTACTTCAATCTTGCAGAACATCGATCAGGGATGCAGTAGCAGTAACTCTTTCTCTTAGAAATCGATGCAAGATGACCAATTTGGGGACTTGGAAGCAAAAGCCTCTATCCTCTACAGTTGGAGATCTTAAAGCAATTGAAACAAAAACAGATTCAATGAAAGCAACTTAAAAGAAACGCAATCTGAAAAGGAACAACAGTATGTAACTACAACTCATCTATTTGCTAATGAAAGACTATGAATAAGTAATGAACAGAAATGGAACATCAATGTGAAATGAACAGCAATTACAATTCTAACATATTCAAGACACTAGATTCCTATACTTCAATTCTGTCGACAACTTCTCACCACGCAACAATCAATTGTAACAGATTATAAACTAACGGAACAACAACTCAAATCAGATACAATTTAGCGAAGCTTTATAGTAACAGCAAGATAATCGAATTGCGAATTATACTTCTTGTAAGGAAATGAAACAGTAATGACTCTGTATTTGATCCGATCAACAATAAACCAATTCTGTAATCAAAACAAACATTAAGCGCACTCCACATGACAATGAGCAAAGATTAAAATACAAACAGCGAAGTTATTCCACCAGAGCCGGGCCCTTAGCGCCAGTGAAATACTGCTAGGCTAATTTAGAACTGCAAAAGGTAGATAAAATGCGTGCCTTGTATTAAACCAACATAAAGTTTTACAGAAAATTTTCTCTCAAAACAGAGAGTTAATAGAACAGAGAAAATGTAAAGTCTTGCGACCAATTCCTAACTTTTTCAACAATCTGTCCCCTTGTCACTAAAGGACGTGGCTTTATATATTAAATCTCGACGGACCAATCAAGGAACAAGATAAGTTTGAACAGCGATCCCTTAGGATCGAAATATCCTGAGGGATTCACTCCTCTGTGTTTAGTCGTCATTCTGTTTGTGCTGGCTGAGGCCGCGTTGTTCCCTATCCTTTCTGGGCTATTCGTTCAGATCTCCTTTCCTTTGGCTGGATATGATTCAACGTTGTTGGAGCAGCAGTTAGATTGTTTTCAACCCCGCCTTTGATACAGCTGCTCACCTCTCTGAATTCATGTTTGTCAATCAAAAAGTAGCTTTTAGTCATCTTTTCGTATTAATCATAAACCTTTCCAATTCTATTGTAATTCCTAAATTACCTTTCCAAGGAAAACAGGAGTATATTTATGGTAAAGAATGAGTAAATGCACAATAATTTCATACCTTTTTCACTGCCCAACAGTGGTGTTGGGACTATCACTTCCTGTCGCTAGAATATTGGTAGTCGTTCCAAGAAGAACGATACCAGGATGGACCCATATCTGAACTGCTTTAGTTCGGTTTTCTTGCATTTCGTTAGTTGACGTTTCATACAGATTATCACTGCCTCTGCCCAGTTGTAGAGGGTTGGTTTAAGACAGTCTACTGCAAGAAGCAACTGTGTTTTTGTTGCTTTGTGCGGTGCTTGCGATCCCACAACTCGCATGATGGTTTGTAGCACTACTTTTAGTGCCAAGTCCGAGATAGTTTGGATATCCACTTTACCTCTTCCTGATCCTTTCTGTGCCCCTCGACATATCCTGTCGATCACCATGCTCATGTTAGCCATGGTGGGTCGGGTGCCAGTCATGACTGGTATTGCCCCCCTCTGCGACAGTCCTATTATGAAGTAAATTTCTGAAACATCAATTTCGAGTTCCTGATCACGAAGAATGAATTTTTCCTGAACCTCATCCCAGATACTGATCAAGTATTGAAGCAACTCCAGTTGAGCTCTGAGGCATGGTGTCATGAAGAATTTTTTCAGTCCACAGTCTCTAAGAGTTTCCACGCATCTCTCATTTTCCATGGCAAGCTTGTCTTCTTCGTTGTATTCCCGTTCTTTTTATTCGATCACCATTTTGCCGCTTTACACCTGTGAACATGTTCATATGAAATTCATTAGCCAAATTGAAAGCTTTGAATTTATGGAAATTGAGCCTGCTTTCTTGCATTGTAAGCTTAAAAAGGTTTGCGCAATTCGTGCGACTGTTTCGAAAACATTCGCGCCAATGGGCACGCCCCAGTTCAGAAATCTGGGCGATTAGCATGAGTTTGTGCCCGATACTCGCGCCAACCGCCGTACCCTATTTTTTACAAATTCTTCCAGAGAATTCCAAATTTGGGGTTGTAGGTAATGAAAGAGGTATTAAAATGCAGGGAAGGATGTTGATTTTACCTAGAACTAACAGATTAGATATTGATCTACTGGATCACCAGCGATCGTCGCCACAAAATCACAAGTTTAGAAATGGGTAACTATTGCTCCACAAGAGGTAAAAGTGAAAAGTAACTATTTTTACCATTTTTGGCATTTTATAATTTTTCGAAACCCTAATTAGGTTTCAAGACATGTTTTTCGATTATTACATTATGTTATTTTGAGAAATGGGTTTTACATTTGTCTCTTTTGCAGCGACAGGTCTTTAAATGAGATAGCGATGAAGTAATGAGTTGTATTTTATACTTTTTCGAACTCGGTAAAAACACGAAAAAGTCACTGCTGGAGTCATCTTTCAACTATTTTCCGATTCTCTAAAACTGAAAAGATTGTTGAGACTCTTGTCATTTTGAACTCGTTAAATGGCTGCGAAATGATATCTACTCAGTATACGTTTACCCCTTTTTCGGGCTAGGATAGATTATTTACGAAAAAGGAATACCTTAGCCTATCGCGACTAAGAGGTTCTTTCAGATATTGTTTTCTACCTTTTCGAATCTGAAGGACTATTTATGAAAGGGACTTGCTGGAGTTTCTTTTCTGATTCTTTTCAAACTCTCTAAACATGAAAATATGTCGAATTCTTCCTTTGTCAGACTCGTTAAACCCTGATGACATCGGAAATCGTCACCATGACGTATCCGAGTTTTTCTTTCCTAGGGCTCGTAAAATGTACTAGGATGGATTTGTCCAAAGGAAAAACTTATATGACAAGCATGTGCTACCCTCTTCAAGCTTGTGTAAAAATAAAGAGGTACTCGCCATAAATGGTGGGGGGAAATCTAAGTTATTCATCAGTTGTGTCGGCAGTATGTCACTCTTGAACATGACATTTATCTGCAGTTCGTGTCAAATTGGGATATCTTCACTTTGTCACTTTGTCTCCATGGGTTTGGGAAATCCTTTTGCCTCTCATTCGATTACCAATCTTGTCAACATGACCTCTAATACTATTTTGAGTCAAATGCTGCCAAATTCAGGAGTTGTGTCACCGATATGTTTATGAGAAAATCCTTCTGTAGTTTATACATTCCCTGATCCTCTGTTTCAATGTTGATTTACACTCATATTACATCCTCTATTTCGCGTCGATGATGTGGGAAACATTATGGCCCTCCTTCGACCTGGTCACTTCCTATTGACGTCAACTCATTATTCGGGAAGTTGATCTAGAGACTCCCTTCTGGTACCTTGGAGCTTGCATGCCTCAATGGCAAGTTCTTCACATTCGACGACAGGTCCACATCATTGGCCTTCGATCGAGTGATTCTGCGGGGGTTCGACGCCTGCACTGTTCACATTTCGTGGATTGTACCTGTTGTACTTTGAGATCAATTGTCATTATTGGTGGTTTCTCTCATTTAAGTTAACAACTTTCATCATTGGTTGGTAATCAGGTGATTTTCTTGCATGTTCGACTTTAGCTCACATATTCGCATGCTTGAATTTGTGCTTGTTTGAGTTGAGATGGAGCGCAAGACCCTAAGTTTTGTATGATGAGATCCAGGCTGCGGAATATTGTGGTTTATCATGACTTTATTGCATGACTCTTTTAATTGGATGGTTGTAACCATACCTAAGTCTATTTGTTGATCCTTACTACTGGATTGCTGCGTCCATACCTCGGATCTCAGTTCATATATGTACTCTATTATGGATGGTTGCGCCCATGCCACATGTTATCAGAGATATTAGTTGTATTTGTACTTGTAGGTCTTCTAACATCGGTGTTTGGTTCGAACGCGTTCTCGTAAAGCATTTCACACCTCCCTCTCTCTCGCACCTCATGCTTTAGGGGGTATCTTTTACACAACAATTTGTCATTGTCCCTGCAATCCCTATCCCGAACATTGGAGAATCATTTCTGTGACTAAAATAAAGTGTCATGCCTTGCAAAGACCATCATTGCATCCATTTCCATAAGGACAACATCCCTTCTGTTGACAATTTCCTGAGCAGACCATTAGAAACACATGTTTTTTCCTTGGCGCTAGTAGACTGTTATGCCCTCGCACCAATGAGGAAGATTAACATTGGGCCCCATGCCCATTGGCGCTCTATCCCAGTGAGCTACCCACGCCAACATGTTTATGAAATGTTTTTTAAAAATAGAGGTGAAGTTTCCATCATAACAACTTCTGGGCGAGTCATCTAGAGTGCTTCCACTGAATAACCATAGCCTCCCTCCTTTGGCCTCTTGTTTCCACCTTTTGGGGAAACCTCCCAAGGGATAAGGCCTCCCTTCCACCATTGTAGGGATCCCAACCTCCTCCTCTCCCTCTATAAATAAAGCCATCTTTCATTGATGAGCTAGTTGAACTAAACATATTATAGCTGAAACACTGAAGAGAACCCCTGAAATTTTCGTTAGGAAGAAAGAATAGAAGAGACCTTTGTTGAGATAACTTAGGCTTGTTTCCTCACCCCGTCCGAATTCCTCGACGATCCTTCGAGATGCGCTTCAACTGAACCCCGCTGAGGGAGGCTACGATGTCAAGGCTCCGATTGTAACTCTTTCTTCTATTTATACATATACATGACTATTGTCTGGTTCCCATCTTGCGTTAAAGTGTTTTATTTGATGCAATATGTTTAACCCTCCTTGACTGGTTAGTTGATTACGAATGAAATCATTGTTTTGTATGATGCTCTTGTTCGCTAATCTTCGTGCAGGTATTTGAGCATTGTTGTAGAAGGATTGTGACCTGTCGAAACAGAGATCAAGAGCCACCACCACAACAGCAACGATAGCATTGGACTCCAGGTAGGTCGATCTACCCTGTCCTTTCATTCATTAATTAGGAACCTACACTTTAGCTTGTCCCTTTGTTGCTAGACCCACTCTAGCGCTAGGGGGATCGTCTCTATCCACAAAGAGGATTTACCTTCCCAACAATGGTTTACATGCATTCTGTTCTCAAATTTTAATATGTCAAAACTTATGAATGCTTACTTGGTTCTGTTATGTTGTACATGCATTTTGTTCTCAATTTTTAATATGCAAGTACTTATAAAAGGTTACTTGTGTTTGTTAAACTATGCATAATTTCAGTTCTCAATTTTAGTATGCTTATTGTGTTGCAGAATGGAGAAATGTATATTTCTGAATGAAATAGGAAAATGTCATTATTCTGGAAAACAATAATCATTCTGTACCTTTGGAATATATTTTTATAATCTGAACTAAAAACACTATTGGCATGACTTATTAAATGAAATATTTGTATCTAAAGGGGAATAATGAGGAAAAGGTACAAGAGACCTTCGGAGATAGGAAGTTATAAACAGAGTATGGATATGCTAACTGCCTAATTGCGTTAAAAGACTTAAATAGTTATGGAGACCACATTGTATTATTGTTAAAGAAAATTGTATTGTTAAGGTCATTATGTATTTATTGAACTGTTGGAAGATTAAAACACAAGAACTGAGTAGTGTATTCCTTAGGGGAGTACTTAATAGCCAAGAGGGATTGGCCCTATAAATCAAAGGGGAAGGTTGGAGTTAAAACCCTCGGTGAGGAAAGTTACAGAGTCTGCTACACTGTGTTGCCTGTGAAGAAGTATGCATAAAAAATATAAGCATGATATCAAGATGAAGTTTTAAACCCAGAACTCTAGTGAACCCAAAAAACCAAGTTAAGTCCTTCGTGGCTATTCGAGAAGGGTCGAAAGCAAACAAAAAGAAATGAAAACCTGCGACTCATGAAAAAAAACAAAATGACTTGAGAAAATGTTTAATTTACATAATAAACTATAATCTCATGTTTAAAATCATTCACACACATGGATTATGGAGAGAAAGCCCTATAAATATAACAAAACAAATATTATGTATTTAATAGTAAAATGAAATAATGCTCAACCTGTACAAGAAGCAGTTAACCGCAAACATTTTCGTAACACAACGATTCAAGGACCATATTTTAGAAATTATAGTGACAACCAAGAAAAGAGAAAGTATTATATATATAAGGCTTGAAAAACCAAGGTCGTGACCAAAAAAATTACAAATGAAAGCCTAGGAGAAACCCGAGATATACTTGTGAGTCATTAGCATTATACACTAAATACATTACAGAAACCTGGACCGTAAACCAATTGGAAAATTGTGTAGAGATATCATGCAATAAATTTAAAAAGGCAGAACAAAATGACCTTTGTAGGATATAAGAACGCTAAACAACCTTTCCTAGTCGATCTCTGGTGATAACCTACAACCGTCAGGGGAGGGTATTAAGGTTTCCCTCTTGGTATTGTTGAATAGATAATCTAGAAGGGGCAAGGCTTACCTGGAATGCGAAGTGGTGAGACCGGTGTCTCTAGTGGGATTCCTCCTTTTTTTTTCTTCTCATAGCCAAACTTGAAAGACAACGCTGAGATGGTTAAGAATTGGTATTGTTGCTTAAACTTTGAAAAGATTAAAAGAAAATGAAGGCTTGAAAACATAACATGAGACCTGTAGTTCCTGTCGTGCAGCAACGGACGAATGAACCTCGACAGAAGACTTGAACCTGCAGGAAAGGAGGGGATTCAAAACAGTAAGCAAAAAGAAAATTGCTTCCTAAACAAGTCACAGAGACAGTCGGGGTAAAAATAATTGCAAACATAACCCTTACTTGTTAATGGCGAGAAGGTATGAAATCGACCAACGGTTGGCTTTCTTGGTTTGCAGAGCTCATTCAAGGATCAAGCGCGAAGAAAATGGCTGTCGCAATTGTGGTAGGGGATAACGAATCGTTACCCTAGCAGAGCCCAAACCCTTCACGATTGTCCAATTCCACATAATCAAATCTACAAATGAGAAAAGAATGCGTGGATGAATTCTCAACTGGAAATAGCCTGTAACCCTCCTCGAGAACTTTCCAAGCTTTTGTCAAAACATATTGCACCAAGTCTCCATCTCTTCATGAGCACCTGGTCAACCGGTTAAGGCGGGCCTTGGACGAACGAGTTAAGAACCATAATTAACTCAGTAAATTGTTTACAGTATAAGCATTAAATTGGACCCCAACGTTAATTCCAAGTGGTACAGTGCCTCTAAAAGCCATAAATCTAAAATTCATTATGAGGGTACCTTCACAATGATGTTTTTTTTTTTTTTAAAGATGTAGGACAATTGGTAACTGGTGAGAGTTGTCTAAGCAAGGTCCGGCTTCAAAACCAACTGGCTGCCACTATAAACCTACGCTAGGTGCAACAGCCTTCAAGCCACACACAATAGCAATTAACTTATGCCTCAACAAGAGCCGAGACGTCCGCTATGGGGTCGCCTACTCTTCTAGCCGAGACGTCCGCTATGGGGTATGTCTCCACAGAGGTTTGATCCTGGGTGGATCTGCTGAAAGTCAAGTGCTTTCACCATTTGCCTCCGCTTCATGGACTCCTTCACAATGATGTTGCGATATAATGTTTGTAATGTTTACGGGTAGCATTTATCTAGTGCATGTGGGGGTGAATATAATCAAATATAAAGATTAACTAGTTTGGGTATTATTACCATTTGGATGCTTGCGAGATAGATATGTTATCTTTTCTTCAAAGTGTTGGTGGTGTATTAGTGATAATATTAGAATATGCTTTGTATTAATAATACATGTTTGGCAATTAATTATAAAAAAATTGTTTGAAAGTGTTAATGGTGAATGTATATGTTATAAAAAAAAAGGTTTGTATATCAAGAGATTTGATCCCTCTCTACTCTTGCTATATTTATGGCTAAGATAGATCTACTTTTGCTATAATTTATCATCTATTTCTCAGTCCCTTTTTATCTTTATCCTCTCTTTTCAATGGTTATCATTCTGGCCTTTTTAGTTTTTAACCTTGGAGCTTTGTTCTTACATCATTATTTAGCTTCATAGGTTTGGAAATATCATTGTAATGCCCATCCAAAACATGTGATGTTATTCGCACATCACAAAATAATATTCCACAAAATTAGACTAATTAACTTGTATGATCATTTTAACTACAAATTCTACTTTGGAAAATTAAACCCCTGTGAATCAAGTGATTTTTTGAAGTCATAGCAGCCCACCAAACTCTTTATGACACTCTTTGATGTTGATTTAGAGAATCAAACGACTTTTCGAAGTGAATGCAGTTTGGGCTCTTTGATGTTGATCTATAGTCCAACACTTTTTCAACTATACCAAAATTAAGTCAATCTGAACAAAAACTAAGTTATACAAAAATTAAGTCAATCTGGACAAAAACTAAGTTAAACTGGTATTGGTATTCCAACAAATGCCTTAAATTCTGGGCAAATTCCACAGGAAAACTTAAAAGTTACACCTCTTCTGATCAGTGGACTGTTCCAATTTTTTTAACTTCCAACTTCTGCTAGTTAAATAAAAAGATGGAGGAGGTCTAGAAGCTGCGACTTTTACGCTGCCCAACCTGCGCGGTACATTATGGTGATAGCGGTGACGATGAGAAGAAAACAAATGCTTTCCATATCGAATTCATTTGCCACCATTTCTCAATACCCTCACCATTTTTCTGCTTCTTTAAACACCAACAAACATATTGCTCGTCTCATTTTACTTCTCACAAACCTCTCATACTTCTCTCAGACCACACGCTCCCATACTTCTAATGGCATCACAGCAGACAAACTCATTCAAACGTTCTGCCATGCTAATAAGTTTCCACAGGCAGTGGAGACCTTCAAGGAAATGCTTCTTTCAGCTAAATCCATCCCTACTCTCTTCACCAGCAATCTTCTTTTAAGTAGCCTTGTCCGACGGAATCGACACGAATCAGCATTGTCAGTTTATAGACTTATGATTGAGGCCCACATTGTTCCAGATGTCATAACTTCAACCATTATTATCAATTCTCATTGCGAAACAGGTAGACTGGACTATGCATTCAAAGTGTTTGAAGAAATGGAAGCACAGGGCTCTCCTCCAAATGTCATAACCTTCACTATCCTCATCAAAGGGCTATGTAGGGAAGGTAGAATAGCGGAAGCTGTCAATCTTTTGAATCAAATGGTGGGCAAAGCGCGGGTTCCCAGTGTTTTCACCTATAATACGCTAATAGATGGCTTCTGCAAGACAGGACAAACACAAGGGGCATTTGTGTTGTTAGCTATTATGCTGAGAAAGGGCTACGAGCCTAACACAATCACATTCAATACACTAATCAACGGTCTCTGCAAGGAAGGTAAAGCATGGGATGCTCTGAAGCTATTTCAGTTGATGGTGAAGGAGTGCCACGGTCCAGATGTTGTGACATATACCACCCTTATGGACGGCCTATGCAAAGAAGGTAAGCTCCAAGAAGCCATGGAACTATTATATGACATGTTAGAAAATAGGTATAAACCCGATGCTATTACATACACTGTTCTCATTGATGGCCTCTGTAAAGAAAGCAAATTCCAGGAGGCCGAGAAACTGCTATATGAGATGTCAAAGAAAGGATATAACCCTAATGTTATCACATTCAATGCATTTATTGATGGCCTTTGCAAAGAAGGCAAGCTTCAGGAGGCCATGGAAATACTATATAAGATGTTAAGAAAAGGGTATAACCCTGATGTCATTACATATACTTCTCTGATTGATGGTCTCTGCAAAGAAGGCAAGCTCCGAGAGGCCAAGAAAGTACTGTCTGAAATGTTGAAAAAAGGGTGTGAACCCAATATCATTACATACTCTGCTCTGATTGATGGCCATTGCAAGCAACGCGAGTTGGATGAGGCTAGGAAGCTCCTATATAAAATGCGCAACCAAAGCATATGTCCTAATGTTGTCACATACAATGCGTTTATTGGTGGTCTCTGTGAGGAAGGGCAGTGGCAAGAGGCCTCTAAGATTCTTCATGAGATGACAGATAAGGGCCACTCTCCCAGTGTTATAACCTACAATACTCTTATTCATGGTCTTTGCAAAGAAGGAAAGCTTAAACGAGCTCTAAGGTTGTTAGATGATATGGTAGAAATAGGTCATCAGCCTGATGAAATCACATACAATACCCTTATAAATGGGTTTTGTAAGATGGGTAATCAGGAGAAGGCCATGGAACTCCTTCAACAGATGTCCCAAAAGGGTTGCAGACCTGATCTAGTTACCTATAATACATTGCTAGATGGACTCTGCAAGCATCACAAGGTAGAAGCAGCTCAACAAACTTTTTGTGAAATGTCAGAAAAGGGTCTCAAACCTGATAATTTTACATACAACACAATGATGGGTGGACTCTGCAAAGTGGGTAATCTTAAGGATGCGATCAAGTTGTTGCAGCAGATGAAAGACGGTGGCCATGTCCCTGATAACATTACATATGCAACCCTCATGGATGGACTATGCAAGGAAGACACACTGCAAGAGTCCAATAAACTACTCCATGAGATATTGGAAAAAGTTTGACGCCAATGCTGTGACATATCAGCAATAGACGACAGCTTCTGACAGGACAATTACAGGAGCCAGATGGGTTCCTCAAGAAATGACAGAAGGAAGGCCATCTTGATAAACTACAGGGATAATGCAAGAAGGGAAAAATAAGAACCATAAAAATGACATGAAATGGTTGGTCGCGCAATCCCTTTGCAATAATATTTTCTGTATTTATGGACACTCTTTCCAGTAACACTAATTTCCTTGACTCCACTGAGTTGCTGCTTCTCAGTTTGGGAAAGGCCAGGGAAAAGATAGTGTGGAACATGCTGGATTGTTGAAGAGTCTCTCTTAGTAATTCATTATCCAAAAAGATAGTGATAATGTCCCTGATATCCTTAAACCACCCTCACTGATAGACTATGCAAGGAAGAAACACTCCAAGAGGCCAATAAACTACTGCATGATATTTTGAAAATGGTTTCATGCTGATGTCATGACATACTCAGCAATCAACAACAGCACCTGTAAAGACGGTTTAACTGCAGGAGGCAGATAGGTGCTCCAAGAAATGACAGAAGGGATGCAATGCTAACGTTATTGCATTTCACTCCTCAATTATGGGGTTTATGCAAGAAGGGGAAAATGTGAGCCATGAAGTGATGCATGAAATGTTTGCAAGAGGTCTCAGTCCCTTTGTGATCATGTTTTCTGTATTGATGGACACTCTCTCCACTGACAGTAATTTCCTCGACTCCACTGAGTTGCTCCCTCACAGTTTGGGAGATGCCAGGGGGAATGATAATGTGGTATATGCTACGGTTGTAGATGTTGGCACCGGACCCATTTTTTCACTAGCAAGTGTGAAAAACTAGTCAGATGCCCTCTTCAGAAAGGGAGGTGTAGAAGATAGTTCAGTATCTATTTTAAGGAAACTTACAGTTGTTGCAAACATGCTGCAGTGGGAAATAGATCTTTGTGTTTATTTAGTTGATATTTATTTTTTATCCTTTATAAGCTTTTGCAAAATAAGGCCTTTGGGTTAATTGAACACTGATTTGTCAACACGGATGATTCCCATAATGCCATGAACTTATATTATAGGGAAATAGCCGCGAGGGAGACGTGAACGCTCCAGATGTAGAGATGGAATTTAATGATCATAAAAACTAAGAAATACCCAAGTAATTAGGAAGTCTATAGCTGCAGAGCAGAAAATGAAATGCTAATAATGCCCAAAAGCAGCAAAACACAATCAAGCAGCAATATACGATGAACACTCAACTACTCAAAAGTTTGTATGAGATAGAGAGACTATAACAATAGGACGGTTATACAATTGAGAGGATGGAAGTGGAAGCACTACACGAAGGGACTGAAGTCGAAGATCCAGGGGATGGAGGAGATCATTGATCATTTTCCGCTGATACTTATGAGTCACTTACATCACAATCTTGGGTGAATAAATCGTATGCATTAGAGCTTGGAGGAACCTTCATTCCCATTCCTAAAAAGAAGATGAGGGGGGCAATGCATCGTTGGATATTTGGAGGGTGAAAACCAAAGTGAAGTTGTCTACTTTTGGTGGCGTGATCAATATGCGTTAAGAAATATTAGCTTGGAGATTGGGATGCAAAAGTATTATTATGAGAAAATATTAGGTTTATGAATTTCATATCATCAATACAAAGTTTGAATGAAATAGAGAAACTAGAAGAATAGGGAGGTGATATAACTAAGAGGATGGAAAATGATGTACTAAATGAAGAGTCTCTATTCGAAGATCCAAGGAATTAAGGAGTTCATTTCTCGATGATACTTGTAGGTCACCTATATTGGAATCCCTAGTTAATGAATCATATGCATTAGATTCTAGAGGAACCCTTCAACATTCTCATTCCTAAAAAGAAGATAAAGGGGATAAGCCATCAAATGGATGTTCGAGGGAGAATTTCACAAGGTGAAGTTGTCTACTTTTGATGGTGTGATAAAGACTCATCAAGAAGTAGAAGCATAAACAATAGGATGAAAAAGTATATTATTATAGCAAAAGATTAAGTACATGAATTTCACATCCTCATATAAAGTTCAAATAAAACAAAGAGACCAGAATAATAGGGAAACAATACAGTTGAGAAGATCTAAGAAGAAGCACTACACAAAGAGGTTGTAGTCAAAGATCCAAGGGATTGAGGATATCATTTCCCGATGATAGTATAAGTCATCTATATTAGAATCTTGGGTGGATGAATCATATATATTAGAGCTTAGAGGAACCTTTGAGGATTCTCTTTCCTAGAAAGAAGATAAGGGGGACAAGGCATCATTTGGATATTTGGAGGGGGAATTTCACAAGGTGAAGTCATATACTTTTGATGGTGTGACCAACACTCATTAGTAAGTAGAAGCATGCACATTGGGATGAAAAAGTATTATCATGGAAAAATATTAGCTCCACAAATTTCACAAAATCATATAAGCTTTGAATGAAATGTAGAGAACATAAAAATGGGGAGGTGATACAATTAAGAGGATGGAAGTGGTAGCACTAGATGAAGAGACTCTAATTGAAGATCTAAGGGATTGAGGAGATCATTATTAGATGATACTTGTGTCACCTACATTAGAATCTTAGGTGAATGATTCATATGCATTAGATCATAAAGGAACACTTGAGCATTCTCACTTCTAGAAGGAAGATAAAGGGGAGAAGGTGTTATGCAACCAGATCACAAAATAGAAGAAAAAATAGTTCAATGACTTAAAAATTATCCTCTTCGAGGGGGAAACCTCCTTTACATTACATAAATGAACAATTCTTGGATGATACAAATGACAATACATCTTTTCTATATATAGGAGTCAAAGGGGTCACAATATACTCAATGCCTACATAACAATAATAATGTTAGGGCACAACAATAACAATAGTGGGCTTCTATGGGGCATGTTTACATGTGAACATTAAACAAAAGCCTCAAGATACCAAAGGGACGTAAAAAGACTATTCAGGCCACTCATCAAATCAAAATATGCATGGAAGGCAGATGGTTGCACGAAATCAAGGCGCAGTCCTACTTGTTGGCGAAGTCACAACGCAGTTCAAAAGCCAACCGCGACTGCGTTTCGTCGGGTGCTGGACTGCATGAGGAAACTGGAGATGATCCCCTGGAGCTACCGATGTCAGCTAAGTGATTGGCCAATCAGCGACATTCCGAGGAGGAGCCCTTAGCTCTCCTAGCGCTCATCTGACTTGCCGAAATTCAGGGTGGGGCCCACTCGCCCAAAGCATGAAAGATCAAAAGGGTAAGGTAAAGGTTTAACGGGCAATGCTACACGCGCCCAACACACGGTTCCTCACCTACCCAGTCTCACTCCACCAATCCCCTCGATAAGGCTCATAATCAATTGGACTAGACAGTTGAAACTCTGAAACGGGAGAGGGCTAATTCTAAGGCCCCCGACCGATAGGTCGAGTATTATAAAACGATGCTCAAAGGGAAGGGGACGGAAGGACAGTCTACCACCCAAAATATTCTTGAGAGGTCTGAATTGGAAGTACAACAACTCTGGCGAAGGCTGAAACTCCCAGGTTCAAAACATGTGCAAAACCCTGAATTGGCCCTGTTGGAGTAGGGTCCCTTAGGACCGCATTTTTGGAATAAATAATAGTATTTTTTTGTAGTTTTGAGTCGTGCTCCCTAAGCAATGCAGAGTCAAGGGGCTTTGGGATGGGTCAAAGTCCCTTCATGAATTGTAATGGGTGAAAGGGTAAATGTAGGAGTCTCAAACCACAGTTTGCGGACCTTAGGATGAGCGCATGCTAAGGTATAAGTAGAAGTCTAGATCGAGTTGGATAAGAAAGTTTTTGATAAGTTGTGATGTATGTTTGATGAATGAATGAGCTCTAAAGCGAATCTTTGTAAGAGTTTGCATCTAAAAGTCTCATGCTGGCTGTGTGCGCGGGTAGATATGAAGGATTGTAAGAGTTTTTTGTGAATTGTTGATGAATAAAGGACTGTTTGGGTAACTCTGAGTACTAAATGCATCTGTAATCTATTTCTGTGATCTGTTTCCACATATGATTTCTATTTCATGCTTATGAGTTATATTATCAGTGATTGGATTGATTCCGTACCTATTTTACTGTTGACATGAATGTTAATTGCATAGATCTAGTTCTGTAAGGGTTGAATATCACATTGTTAGAACAGTTAAAGGAATTGAAGATCGTCTGTTTGTGTGCGCACGCAGGATTAACCGGTGATAATTAACCTAGGATTTCTGGTGCGCAAGTTAGATTGTGTAGTAAAATAGATCTGAAGGCGCCCACTTCATTTAATTCTCTCTCAAGGTGTGGAAACATGGTTTTACCAGCCCCCACATATTGCTTTGGGTGAGACTTTGGCCTGCGCAAACAGGTCATTGCCGAAAGGTCCAGTAGTAAGAGGGTTTTGTTGGTTACGCACTAACTCTGAACCTGGGTCAGGACCCCTCGAGCCAAAAAATAGTTCTGTTGCCGGGACCGAGATCATTTTGAGAGAGATTAGGTGATGTGGCAGCCATCGAAGACTGAATTAGAAAACTGGTTTGAACAAAAGATACGTTAATTCTCCATCAAGGAGAACAGAGGTAAGAAGTTGTAAGCTGAAGAGTGGGAACAGAAGTATATTTTCACAGAAATCTTCTTTGTGACCTTTGCACATGAATTACCGAAGTGGTTATTAAGGTTAGCTGAGTTTCAGTCCTGCTTGAAGGACAATAAGATCACTCAGTGGACACCTGAGTTGTAGAAATTAGCTGAATAAATCACTTATTCACTGAAGATTAACCTGGTCATATATCAATTTCGAATTGCATACATAACACATAACCTTCTTCTACAATTAATTGTCACATGCGGAAATAACAGAAGCAATCTCACATCAATTCAATCACACATTAACTCAGTATGTATGGTGAAAGCCTATAGCTGAAAACCCCGCAGCTATTGTGTATATTATAATGGAGAAATCAAGTAACCAAACAAGTACAATACTCCTCACAAGTACTCAGTACTCTCTCATGAAGTTACTCACAATCTGACTCAGTTTTGAACAAGTCTGAGGTTTAAAACTCCCCGCCAATTGCCTTTGCCTCTATTGCGCAATCATGGCCTGTATATGAAGAGGTTCAAGGTTCGAATCCCCTTCCCTTGATTGCGTAATTGTCATGGACAATTCCTCCAAGTGTAATGCAAAACTCATGCAAAACAAATCTACCAACTGATAGCTTTAATCACCCTTTCATCTACCTCTTCCACTGGTCTCCACTGAACTGATCATGCACTGTAGTGAACTGAAGTGTTCTTGAGTTGACTAATGAGTTAATATTTAGTAAATTAAATATTATTTAATTTACTCCACTCATATCTAGTTGATTAGTTAGTTAACTAATCCCAACTAGTTCAACTAAAACAAACAGAACACAACTCCACTACTTGTTCCGTTAACTCCTCCAAAACTCCTGCCACTGAAGTCTAACTGAAGCCAACCATGCAAGATGCCATCAAACCCTAGGAACCACGTGATTCCTTGTGTCAGTTGCATGAGCCACCTCGATGACTCAAACTGAAGTGCGCCAAGAGAGTAAACTGCTGTTTATAGTCAAAATATTATTAAGGGTAAATAATATTTGACTTCCATATTTTTAGGAGATCAGTCTAAAAATAGCCTGGGTCCTAAAAATTAGGGTCTCATCTATTTTTACCGACATGTAGCATACTTCAAGAATCTCCAAGTAGAATTCCCAAATTATGCTCTGTATGTCTAAAAATAGACATAGTCTAAAAATAGACTTTGCGCCAGAATTTGCCTGCGGGCCCACTTAGTGAAGGCGACTTCATTTCACTAAGCTCCATCATCTTGCTGCATTCTCAACACTCCCTCTCAGCAAGATATGGATTATCTGCAACCCCTATCCTGCCTCTGTGGAATTCGAACTTGCTTCTGGTGAGCGCCTTCGTCAGGATGTCGGCATCCTGATCCTCCGTGGGAACATATGAAAGCATCATGATTCTCCGCTGAACACAATCTCTGATATGATGATACCAATCTGTGAAGCCATGCTGCCTCAACTGATCCTCCTGTTTGTACCATGAACCATATCCCAATGTGCCTCTGATATAGCGCAATACATGCTTGCCTGCCTTCCAAAAGAGCTTGGTAGGCTTAACCATAGCTTGCGAAAGCTGGTTAACTGCATAGCATATATCGGGTCGAGTATTGACCAGATACATCAACGACCCTACCAACTGTCGATAGACAGTGGCATCCACTACCTCCTCCGAAGTAGCATCTCCCTTCCTCCAACCTCCAGGAAGAGGGGTATCAACAGGCTTGCAGCCTTGCATGTTGAACCTCTCCAGCATCTCCCGGGCATACTTGCCCTGAGAAACAAACAGTCCTCCACTGCGCTGCCAAATCTCCAATCCCAGGAAATAATGAAGGATGCCCAGGTCCTTCATCTCAAACTCTCGTGCAAGATCCTCCTTGCATGAAAGTATCAGCTGCTCGTCGCCAGTCAAAATCAGATCATCTACATACAGTACGATGATCAACAGCTTCCCCTCCACCACAATCTGGTACAGGTTTGGATCCGCCTCACTCTTGAAGAATCCAAGCCCGGTGAAGTAGCTGTCTATCCGAGTGTACCAAGCACGAGGTGCTTGCTTCAGCCCGTACAGTGCTCTCTTGAGTCGGCACACATGCGACTCACTGCTGAAGATCTCAAAACCTTCAGGCTGCTCTATGTACACCTCCTCCTCAATAACTCCATTGAGGAACGCAGTCTTCACATCCATCCGATGAATGTGCCACCCCATCTGCGCTGAGAGAGCAAGGATCGTCCGTATGGAAGAGTACCTTGCGACAGGTGCAAAAGTCTCCTCATAGTCAATCCCCTCGATCTGTGAGAAGCCACGGGCGACAAATCTCGCCTTGTACTTCTCCACACTCCCGTCAGCCGCCTGCTTCACCTTGTAGATCCATCGCGAACCTACAATTGATTTCCCAACCGGTCTTGGGACAATCTCCCATGCACTGTTCCTGATGATCGAATCATATTCTTCGATCATGGCATCAACCCATGCGGGTTCCTCCACAGCTTCCTCAAAAGAGGATGGCTCTGTCACAACACATTGGCTCATAAGAGCCATGTATCCAGTGTACCGATCCGGTGACTGTCTCTGTCTGCGCTGTGCTGTAGGTGGTCCTACAACCTTCTCTGCATCCCGAGCCAGTCGCTCAGCTTCTGTAGTGCGCATGCGCCCTCTGATGGTTGGCGCTGCCTAGGTGGTTTCTTCCACCTCCTGAACTTCCTCTTGTGGCTGATCCACATCCGGAAGCTCCTCCTTAGGAACTAACAGCTCCTCATCTGCATGCAAGTGTAGCTCCCTCTCAAGCGAACACTGCATGGCTTTCTCCTCCTGAAATTTTATATCCCGTCGCACAACAGTCTTGCGACTGTCTGGCACATACACCCGATAGTTGTGAGGTGTATCGGTGTACCCCACAAATATTCCAACTTCAGCAGTTGGATCCAGCTTCCTTCTCGCATCCTTCGTCACATGCATGTAGACAGGAGATCCGAAAATCCGCAAATGGGAAATATCAGGCCTCTTGCCAGAATAAGCCTCCTCTGGTGTACTCATGCCAAGAGCCTTGTGAGGACAACGGTTCTGCACATATACTGCTGTATTGCATGCCTCAGCCCACAAGTGAAGGGGTAGGCCCTGATCATGCAACATCGCCCGTGCAGCACCCACGATCGTTCTGTTCTTCCGCTCAGCCACCCCGTTCTGCTGTGGGTTATGGGGTGCGAGGAGCTCTCTCCGAATCCCTTCTGCGCTGCAGAACTCCTTGAATTCAGCCGAGATGAATTCACCACCGTTATCACTCCTTAGAGCAATCACCTTCTTCCCCGACTCCTTCTCGACCGGTGCTTTAAACTCACAGAACTTCGCGAATGTATCGCTCTTCTTCTGCATGAAGAAGATCCAGCACTTTCGAGAGAAATCATCAACAAAGATCACATAATACCTGTGCTTTGCTGTCAAAGCAACTGAGAAAGGACCACACCCGTCTGTGTGAACTCTCTCAAGGATCGTCGTGGCGCGACTATCCTTCTCGTGAAAGGTGGCTTTCACATACTTCCCTAAAGTACACCCCTTGCACTGATCTGACTGCGCAAGGGTGCCCTTAGGAAGTCCAGTAGAAATCTGCTGCAGAATCTTCAAAGCTCCATGGTGAAGATGGCCCAATCTCCTGTGCCATAGTTCGCCCTCATCATCCCGACTCACCACATCTCCAGCCTTGCATGCCATAGCTGCGCAGTCATCTACCTGCAACTGATAAAGGTTCTGAGTTCGAACCCCTATCTTCCGGGTCTCTCCAGTAGTCTTACTGCGCAGGAAAGCTTTTCCTTCGCTGAAGACCACATCATAACCATTATCCTCCAACATCGCTACTGAAATCAGGTTCTTCTTCAATCCAGGTACATGCATGACATCCTTTAAGACAAAGGGTTTACCAGACTCCCTCTGAAAGGATACGGTACCGATACCAGTCGCACTGTATCTACCGTCATCGCCCCTCTCGATGTGCATACCCAAATCCTTGTCCTCCAGATCTGAGAACAACTCCCGATCTCCCGTCATATGAAATGACGCACCGCTGTCCAAGAACCACACAGATCCCAGCATACTTGAAACTAAGCATGCAATCAGTGAAAGTCAGCTTTCGGCCCCGTGAAGCCAAGCTTCTCCATCTACTTGAATCTTCAGCTTGCTTGTTCTTCTTCTTTGGACAATTGGTAGCATAATGTAGTGATCATGGTGAAAACATTTCACTCGCCATATCTGCTTCTTGCCCTTAGCTCCGAGAATGAGAGGTTTTCTTACCCTTCCCTTTCTTTGCTTTGGACACCAAAGCGCAGTTTTCTTCATCAGCTCCCTTTGATGAAGATCCATCTTGAGTAGTCCTCCTTATCTCCTCCTGCATGAGATCCGCCCAAAGGCGCTCCCATCCTGGCAGCTTCTCCCGGCCATTGACACTATCTTGATATGAGTGCCAAGCCTTCGGAAGACAGAGAGCCAGTCGACCATATCCTCTTCATCGTGATGCTTCCACTACAGTTCATCTGCATTATGATCACCGTGAGCTCTGTTAGCGTTAATACTGTCGCCTTTCTCCATCTTGATGTTCTTGAGTCTATCTTTGAGCGCCAGCTTCCTTTTAGTCACCTCTTCTACTGGAATAGATCCGTCAAAGCTTTCCACATTAAATATGGAGTAGCCTTTCCATGCGAGCTGGATACAATATGATCCTTGGCAGCCCTCCCAGCAGGATCCTTGACATTTAGATCTTCTTTTGCCATGCATCGACGGTGCATCGGTGGGCTTTAGGACATCCGCATCCACGAAACTCCTTGAGACATTATCTTCTATGCTGCTTCCATTCGATCTTTCCATGCCAACATAGTTGAACTGCCTTCAAAACATATTAAATTACTTAAACCATTGAATGAAGACATCTTTCAGCTTAAACAACAGAAGAACAACATGCAGAATTGAATTCCAAACTCCAAACTCTATCGCTTAAATGAGCTGCTAAATACAAATTATTTCAAAATCTGATTGACATGAGGCTTTCACGGATCTTTCACCTTACAAAGAAGGATGAATATTCAGGAGGCTACCTGGCCCGCATGCAGACTCTCTCCGAGGAAATAAGTTTGCAATCACCGTAATAGACTTCGACAATTAATCTCGCTCTGATACCATGTAGAAATTAGCTGAATAAATCACTTATTCAATGAAGATTAACCCGATCATACATCAATTTCGAATTGCATGCATAACACATAACCTTCTTCCACAATTAATTGTCACATGCGGAAATAACAGAAGCAATCTCACATCAATTCAATCACACATTAACTCAGTATGTATGGGGAAAGCCTATAGCTGAAAACCCCGCAGCTATTGTGTATATTATAATGGAGAAATCAAGTAACCAAACAAGTACAATACTCCTCACAAGTACTCATTACTCTCTCATGAAGTTACTCACAATCTAGCTTGGTTTTGAACAAGTCTCGGGTTCAAAACACACCACTAACTGCCTTGCCTCTATTGCGCAATCATGGCCTGTATATGAAGAGGTTCAAGGTTCGAATCCCCTTGCCTTGACTGCGCAATTGTCATGGACAATTCCTCCAAGTGTAATACAAATCTCATGCAAAACAAATCTATCAACTGATAGCTTTACTCACCCTTTCATCTACCTCTTCCACTGGTCTCCACTGAACTGATCATGCACTGTAGTGAACTGAAGTGTTCTTGAGTTGACTAATGAGTTAATATTTAGTAAATTAAATATTATTTAATTTACTCCACTCATATCTAGTTGATTAGTTAGATAACTAATCCCAACTAGTTCAACTAAAACAAACAGAACACAACTCCACTATCTGTCCCGTTAACTCCTCCAAAACTCCTGCCACTGAAGTCTAACTGAAGCCAACCATGCAAGATGCCATCAAACCCTAGGAACCACGTGATTTCTTGTGTCAGTTGCATGAGCCACCTCCATGACTCAAACTGAAGTGCGCCAAGAGAGTAAACTGCTGTTTATAGTCAAAATATTATTAAGGGTAAATAATATTTGACTTCCATATTTTTAGGAGATCAGTCTAAAAATAGCCCAGGTCCTAAAAATAAGGTCTCATCTATTTTTACCGACATGTCGCATACTTCAAGAATCTCCAAGTAGAATTCCCAAATTATGCTCCGTATGTCTAAAAATAGACATAGTCTAAAAATAGACTTTGCGCCAGAATTTGCCTGCGGGCCCACTTAGTGAAGGCGGCTTCATTTCACTAAGCTCCATCATCTTGCTGCATTCTCAACACTCCCTCTCAGCAAGATATGGATTATCTGCAACCCCTATCCTGCCTCTGTGGAATTCAAACTTGCTCCTGGTGAGCGCCTTCGTCAGGATGTCGGCATCCTGATCCTCCGTAGGAACATATGAAAGCATCATGATTCTCCGCTGAACACAATCTCTGATATGATGATACCAATCTGTGAAGCCATGCTGCCTCAACTGATCCTCCTGTCTGTACCATGAACCATATCCCGATGTGCCTCTGATATAGTGCAATACATGCTTGCCTGCCTTCCAAAAGAGCTTGGTAGGCTTAACACGAAAAACTACTGAGTGCAGTTGGCCTGTAAATATCGGGTCGTGTATTGACCAGATACATAAGCGACCCCACCAACTGTCGATAAACAGTGGCATCCACTACCTCTGCTGAAGTAGCATCCTCCTTCCTCCAACCTCCGGGAAGAGGAGTATCAACAGGCTTGCAGCCATGCATGTTGAACTTATCCAGTATTTCCCGGGCATACTTACCCTGAGAAACAAATAGTCCATCACTGCGCTGCCAAATTTCCAATCCCAGGAAATAATGAAGGAGGCCCAAGTCCTTCATCTCAAACTCTCTAGCAAGATCCTCCTTGCATGAAAGTATCAAGAGCTCATCACCCATCAAAATCAGATCATCTACATACAGTACAATGATCAGCAACTTCCCCTCCACCACAATCTGGTACAGGTTAGGATCAGCCTCACTCTTGGAGAATCCAAGTCCGGTGAAATAACTGTTTATGAGTGTACCAAGCACGAGGTGCTTGCTTCAACCCGTACAGTGCTCTCTTGAGTCAGCACACATGCGACTCACTGCTGAAGATCTCGAAACCTTCAGGCTGCTCTATGTACACCTCTTCCTCAATGACTCCGTTGAGGAACGTAGTATTCACATCCATCCGATGAATGTGCCACCCCATCTGCGTTGAGAGAGCAAGGATCGTCTGTATGGAAGAGTACCTTGTGACAGGTGCAAAGGTCTCCTCATAGTCAATCCCCTCGATCTGTGAGAAGCCACAGGCGACAAATCTCACCTTGTACTTCTCCACACTCCCGTCAGCCACCTGCTTCACCTTGTAGATCCATCGCGAACCCACCACTGATTTCCCCACCGGTCTTGGGACAATCTCCCATGCCAGCATTCTGATGATCGAATCATATTCTTCGATCATGGCATCCCAACCCATGCGGGTTCCTCCGGCTCCTCAAGAAGGTGGCTGTCTGGCACACATTGACTCATAAGAGCCATGTATCCAGGTGTACCCGATCACGGTGTGACACATCTCTGTGTATTTGTCTTTGTAGGTGGTCTAGCCTTCTGCATCCAGGGCCGGTGGCTAAACCTTGATGCTTGTGCGCCCTCTCGATGGTTGGCGCTGCACAGGTGGTTTCTTCACCTCCTTTGAACCTCCTCTTGTGTTGATCCCACCGTCCAGGACTCCTCATAGGAACTAACAACTCTCATCTGCAGCCAAGTGTGGCTCCCTCTCAAGCGAACACTGCATGGCTTTCTCCTCCTAAAATTTGATATCCCGTCGCACAACAGTCTTGCGACTGTCTGGCACATACACTCGATAGTTATGAGGTGTATCAGTGTACCCACAAATATTCCAACTTCAGCAGTTGGATCCAGCTTCCTTCTCGCATCCTTCGTCACATGCATGTAGACAGGAGATCCGAAAATCCGCAAATGGGAAATATCAGGCCTCTTGCCAGAATAAGCCTCCTCTGGTGTACTCATGCCCAGAACCTTGTGAGGACAACGGTTCTGCACATACACTGCTGTATTGCATGCCTCAGCCCACAAGTGAAGGGGTAGGCCCTGATCATGCAACATCGCCCGTGCAGCACCCACGATCGTTCTGTTCTTCCGCTCAGCCACCCCGTTCTGCTGTGGGTTATGGGATGCGATGAGCTCTCTCCGAATCCCTTCTGCGCTGCAGAACTCCTTGAATTCAGCTGAGATGAATTCACCACCGTTATCACTCCTTAGAGCAATCACCTTCTTCCCCGACTCCTTCTCGACCAGTGCTTTAAACTCACAGAACTTCGCGAATGTATAGCTCTTCTTCTGCATGAAGAAAATCCAGCACTTTCGAGAGAAATTATCAACAAAGATCACATAATACTTGTGCTTTGCTGTCGAAGCAACTGAGAAAGGACCACACACGTATGTGTGAACTCTCTCAAGGATCGTCGTGGTGCGACTATCCTTCTCATGAAAGGTGGCTTTCACATACTTCCCTAAAGTACACCCCTTGCACTGATCTGACTGCGCAAGGGTGCCCTTAGGAAGTCCAGTAGAAATCTGCTGCAGAATCTTCAAAGCTCCATGGTGAAGATGGCCCAATCTCCTGTGCCATAGTTCGCCCTCATCATCCCGGCTCACCACATCTCCGGCCTTGCATGCCATAGCTGCGCAGTCATCTACCTGCAACTGATAAAGGTTCTGAGTTCGAACCCCTATCTTCCGGGTCTCTCCAGTAGTCTTCTTTATGGGATTTCCTTGGCGAGCCACATCATGCGAGATCTCCAACATCTCTGAAATCAGAGTTTCTTCTTCCAATCGGTATGCATGACATCTTCAAGACAAAGGCTTACAGACTCCCTGCGAAAGAATCACCGGTACCTGACTCCACCGATCGCCGCCCTGTATCTGCCGTCATCGCCCATCTCTAGTGTGCATACCCAAATCCTTGTCCTCCAGTCCCGAGAGCAACTCCCGATCTCTTCCTCATATGAAATAGCGCTTTGAATAGTTACATACCTACCCGTCCCATCACACTTGAAACCAAGCATGCAATCAGTGAAAAGTCAAGCTCGAACTGTGAAGCCAAAGCTTCTCCATCTGCAGATCTTCCCGCTTGCTTGTTCTTCTTCTTCTTTGGACAATTTGTAGCATAATGTCTGTGATCATGGCAGTGAAAACATTTCACTTTCGCCATATCCTGCTTCTTGCCCTTAGCTCCAGAATGAGAGGTTTTCTTA